>JAFFZR010012073.1:0-24162 GCA_018397195.1 Lethrus apterus | reverse complement strand
AATTGGTACCTCACATAACAATTTTTTTGAATAAATGACACATTTACTTCAGATCGTCAGTGGTTGTAATTTAGTAAAAATAATAATCGTAAACATTCTAAATTAAAGCAAATAACAGTAATTTATCTATCTAAGACGAACAGTGAAGCTTTAAGGTGCAATGACGTCATTATCGATTTTTTTAAATGACACCTCTTATTTTTTTCTTTTGCTTTTGATAGACCTCCTTGATGTTTAAGTGGTTATCACCGAATTAATTCTTTACATAAGAACTTTCCTGAAAAAAATAACATTTTTTCTCAAAAAAATTAATAAATGTGTCGTTTATTCAAAAAAATGTTATCATCACCGTTTAAGTAGTAAGAAGGTCTATTAAAAACAGAAGAAAAAAGTGGAGGTTGTCATTTAAAAAAAATTATGATGACGTCATTGTGCAAAAACAAATGACGTCATTCCAAAAAAATTAACGTCAGAAGACGGCATTTCAAAAACAAAAATTGACCTGTCCGAGCGATTTTCTTAAAAACTTTATAGAACGATTTTATGAATTTTGTTCCAAACTTTATCACCACACTGTATAATGGAATTAATATAATTTTCATGCAAATTGTACAAGCAGGTAACTGAAGTTATGACTTTGGTCAAATTAAAATGGCGTAATAGTTCTGAATCCGTTTCTAGAGTGAGAGGTGCCCATAGCGAGGGATGCAGGAAGTAAAGTTCAGCAAAATTTTATTCTCTCAAATTTATTTCTGCTTAAAGCTGTTTCTGCTGAAGTTTACTTCCTGCAGCCTTCGTTAAAATAGCGTATCTTAATCAGTGACGAATTTTCGGAAAGGAGTACGAAGCATTCGCTTAAGACTACTTGTTTAGGGGAGGCAACTAGTAAAAATATTATGTATTTAAATTGTATTAATTACCTAAGGAAGTGAATTTTTAATTCAATGAAATGAACATGCATTGTTAGTGCTGCGTTTTCCAGGCGCCTTCCTTTACAGACTACATTTATTGAACTGAACTGGTACTACATTTTTCAATAAATGTAGTCTGTAAAGGAAGGCGCCTGGCAAACGCAGCACTAACAATGCATGTTCATTTCATTGAATTGAAAAAATATTATGATTTAATTTTTAGTCGAAATTATAATTTTCGATTACGAAGAGAACCCAACCAAACTCCAACAATAATAACAATACAAGTTTTTAGTGTGGACCCCCATTTTACATTTTTAAATTATTAGTTACTGTTACTTATTTAATGGTTGGTATTTCTAAATACCAATTAAGGAAAGCGCCCGGGGGAGATGACATCGCGTAAGAATATGTCCAAGGATTGGAATACAGGAATAGTAATACATGTATGTAAAAGTGGCGACGAAACAAATTGCAGAAACTATCGAGGGATCACTCTGTCAAGCATACCATGAAAGGTATGATTGATGGAGAAAAGAATAAGATCAATAATACATAAAACAATTGAAGAAACACAATGCGGTTTTAGAGGGGGAAGAAGTAAACAAGACCTGATTTTTACGTTAAGACAGAATGGTGAAAACTAATTACCAAAAACCTAAGCGTACATGCATTTGTTTTGTAGATCTAGACAAGGCGTTCGACAGAGTGAGAAGACAAGGTATATGGAAGACATTAGGAAAAGGAGGAGAAGACACTGAAACTATAGACGTAATCAAGGCAAAATATGAGAACAATAAAAATACTGTCAGAATGGAGAACGAAGTCCAGAAAATTTGAAACAGAAAGTTAAGCAGGGATGCGTCCAGAGCCCTTCGCCTTTCTCTGCGGTGATAGACGATGTTTATAAAAGAAGCAAAGAAGAGAATGAGAAAAATAAAAATTGGATACTAGAAGATGGAAGATGGAAGAAGTTAAAATAGCTGAGTTATCGTACGCGGATAACATTGTTATACTTGCAGACACAGAAGAAAATCTACAATACAACCTAAATAAAAAACTAACTAAAGTAAATATGAAAATAAACATAACGAAAACTAAAACTATAATATTGCAAAAGAAGACAAAAAACTAAATGGACTAAACTAAATGGACATAGCATAGAACAAGTAGTAAGTAAATAGAGAAAAATGAATAATTAGATAAAGAAATAAATGAAAAATTAAGCAAAGTAGGAAAAAGGGAAACACAAAGCAATATTTAAAAAAAAAGTAGTGAAAAGGACCAACAATAATATACAGAAGCGAATCGTGGACGTTAACAGGCAAACATAAGACAAGAATCAATGCAATGGAAATGCGCTTTCTAAGGAAGATAGAAGAAAAAAACGGGAAAAAACAGGAATATAACGAGTGCAAAAGGAAGGTGAAGAAAAAATGGAATGATGTAATAAAGAAGAAAAATGAAATGTAAGATGGGAAGAAAGTAAGAGAATGACACAAGACAAAAAAAGTGTAGAAAAATCTGCAAAGAGGCGTAACAACATGCCAAACATAACCCCGCATTTGGAATCAAAAAAAAAAAAAAAATCTGAATACATTCTAAACTCATTAACTTTGAATTCAAACTTGAAACGTCGAAACGAATTCATTTGTTAGTGTTTTCGGCGAAAAGTTGGTGAAATTTTTTCATGCAAAAAATTATAAACATTTTAAGCGTGTAGAAATAACAATGCAAAAATTATTATTTAAGTCGTATAATTAATCGAAAACGTTCGTGTGTTTTGTAAAATTATTACGTCTGCTCCATTTATGTCGATAATTACCAGGTGTGTTTTCTTTTGTATGTTTAATTAGTAATTAATGGAGTTTGAAGAACTTGTAATTACTTGCAGCATGTTACAGAATATGAGTATGCATTAATAATTCAACTAAAATGAATATTAAGTACAACGAATTCAAGTACTTCGACACATTATGCAACATTTTCATTCGTAACAAATGATTGTATTTATTTTATCTATCAATTTGTGCGAATAAATTTTTGAAAATTTTACAGTTATATTTGTTAGAGAATGTTGTTATTAAAAATTATGAATAGTATGAAATTTTGGTATAATAACTTTTTAAATTTAAATTGATCCCAATTCGTCGCTGGATTTTAATATTATTTTATAAAAATACTATATAGTATTTATTGTTTAATTTTTTTACAGTTGACTCTGTTCATCGTGTATTTAGTGATTCCAAGCAAAAGTCTTTTTATATTGTTGTGAAAAAAAAAAAATAAATCAAACCATGAAAACAGATACAACTTTTTTATTAAACAAAAATTATAATTATGTTTCTTTATGCCTTCCGTTTCTTTTGTTACACAGAATTATAAATTCTTCATTTACATTTCTCAAAATGTTGCTGTTTGGTAAACTGTAAAAGATCTTTTCGAAATGATAATAATGATATTAATGTTTGTGAATGCAACGAAAAAAGGATCGCATTTCCATTAGAATTTACAATCCCGACACATTAGAAAATTATTTCAAGTAACGTCCATAGCAAAAGAAAAATCAGAGAAGAAATACAAATAAATATTTTAGAAACTATTCTAGAAACTACCAAACAATGACAAGAAGATATAATATGTTTTTTTATTAATGAACATTTTTTTAAGAAAAACATGTTTAGTTTCCATTAGCAATTACGTTTCTCAAATCCTGGCACATTGGAAAATTCTTTAAATTTAAAAATTAGAGAAGAAATACAAAAGAAAAGTTAGAAAAGAAATACAAATAAATATTTTACAAACTATTCTAGAAACTACCAAACAATGACAAGAAGATATAATATGTTTGTTATTAATGAATAATATTTTAAGAAAAAATGTCATGTTCCCATTACCAATTACAATTCTCAAATCATAGCACACTGGAAAAAACATCTATAGTAAAAGAAAATTAAAGAAAATATTTTACAAATCGCCCTAGAAACTATCAGTTCAATTAGACAAATTTCAGAGCGAGTGGGTCACAACAAATGCCAAGATATTATGTGTGTAGTTCTTAGTTCTTACTATTTTTTGTTAAAAGATCGTGAATCTTTTTAAGAGAAACTGTATAGTGTTTCAGTGTTTCCATTAGGAATTAAAATTCTCTAATCCCCATATGAAAATTATTTTATGTAATAAATGCCCATAGCAGAAGAGAAAAAAGAGAGAGAGATTAGAGAAGGGAATCAAATAAATATTTTAGGAACTGTACTAGATACTATCAATTCAGAAAAATTTCAGTGCAAGTAGATTGCAAACAATGAATTTGTTGATCACCGCGTTTTAAGAAAAAATATACAAAATGGCCCACCGAAAACGAAACAGACGTGTTTTCAGGTATTTAGAAGCTTTTTTAAAAAACGCTCAGACAGGTCAATTTTCTTTGGAAAGGGAACAAATGTTTTCGCTAATTGCACACTTAATTGCAATACTAAAAGGGGGGCACCATAAAATTTTTAAATGGCTAGTGATATTTATAAAGCCCAGCCGATGGGCTTTACAGATGTGTTTGAATTTTTGAATTCTGATCATTACTTATCGAGTTATTGAGCTCTGAATATTCAAACTTTTCATTTTTTTACCTACATTTTTTTGTCACCATGGAGATCAACAAAAACAAAATAACTTTATGGCTTATGACAGTTATGACAAATCTTTTTTTTTTTTTTTTTTTCTTTTCTTGAGCGTGCAACCCATTAAAACGCAAGTTGTGTAATAAAATATATTTATTACGACACACAATATTAAAAAATATAAAGATGTGTTTCGCAATCTTCTTCGGGTAATAAATATATTTGACGTTTGTTATTTATTTACTATGGAAACATTTTTTTAAAAAACATAGTTTACTATAAATTTTTTTCATCAATTAGTTCAAAAGTTTGAAATAATAATTTTAAACATTAATTAATGAAACAAATTTTACAATTCCTAATCCCTATTGCGTCCCACGTTATGACTTCTATATACTCCAGTTATTGCTGTAAGACTAGGAAAAACGTGGAAAAAACCTAGTCGAGTATTTCGACCATTATGAAGTTTAATTCTAAAACAATTTAGTATATTATTAAATTATTAATGTAAAAGTAATTTAAAATCATTTCAAATATAATAAATTATTTCAATAGTAACTCAACAATGGACAATTGAAATTATGTAAAATTATAAATAATACATAATTCCCTTTTTGATAATAATATAGCTAACTTATAAATATATAATTTTGGTTAGATGTAGTTAATCAAATAATTAAATTGTTATAAATTTTGCTTAAATTTGAAGTGTCACTTTTAAAATTTATAGAGTTACTGTCTTTTTTATATTAATCATATCCAAAACTAATCTTATTTTATAATTAGTTTCTTTATCAATAATTTCCACATCTTTAAAGTTAAATTTATGTCCAGTGTCTTTAGTCTGTTTTGAAAGTGCTGTGTCTGTCACGTTGTATGCTGTTGTAGTGTATTTATGGGTGTATTGTATACGTTTTTTTAAATGTTGTTTTGTTTGTCCTATGTATGTTCCAGGACAATTTGAACATTGAATTTTATAAATAATATGTGTTTGTTTATCTTTGGGAATTTTGCTTTTTAATTGAGTAAAAAAATTATTTGCTGTGTTAGTGTTTTTATGTGCAAGTATAATGTTATATGGTTTTAAGCAAAATTTATGACAATTTAATTATTTGATTAACTACTTCTAATCAAAATTATACATTTATAAGTTAGCTATATTATTATCGGAAAGGGAATTATGTATTATTTATAATTTTACATAATTTCAATTGTCCATTATTGAGTTACTATTGAAATAATTTATTATATTTGAAATTATTTTAAATTACTTTTACATTAATAATTTAATAATATACTGAATTGTTTTAGAACTAAACTTGATAATGGTCGAAATACTCGACTAGGTTTTTTCCACGTTTTTCCTAGTCTTGCAGCAATAGCTGGAGTATATAGAAGTCGTAACGTGGGACGGAATAGGGATTAGGAATTGTTAAATTTGATTCATTAAATATATAGAATATATAGAATATATAGAAGAACGTCTCACAAAAGGGAATAAGAGTGCTGGACGAGTGGTGCTGCACAAATGCGAACTTGGGACGATTAATAAGAAGGAAGAGAATAAGGTGGATATTTGGGAAAGGAAAATATTGCGGGGGACTTATGGTGGAAAGAAAAATGGAGATCTCTGGGAAAAGAGAAAAAATCATGAACTAATGGACTTGTATCAATATCAATTAGTTGGGACATTATTATCATTAGAATGTCTGAAAACAGAGTATCCAAGAAATTATTAAAGCAAAGAGAATTAGGCAGAAGGAGGAAGGATCGCCCACGGAAAAGATAGCTGGACTTAGTTTGTGACGACTACAGAAGCTGAATAACAACTGGGAAGAGAAACTCGATAACTCCATTGCTGTTAGAGATACGAAAAAATATTCAAAATAAAACTTATTTGGATTTATAAGTTGCACATTTTAAGGTTGGCAGACTTCCGGTTATTTAGGAAATGCATACGAACTTCGTTATTTTAAATGGAACACTCCATATATTGTATGTAAGTTGTACCGTTTCGGTGTTATTTGATTTTTTTTTGAAAAATGACATTTGCTGTGCTTTCAAAAATTGTTGATATCTACGAAGCGGAACAAAATAGACAGTTGCGGTTTTGAGCATTGTATTAAGCATGAAGAACTGTCCTTTTGGCTGCAAGTTTAAATTTTTAAGAATCACACAAGTCGTCATATGATTTATCAAATTTAGAGATCTTCAAACATAGATAACTTGATTTTTTTAAATGGAATGGTGTACTAATGTTTACATCATCAGACGCAAAATTGGATTCTCGTTCGATTTTATTGAGGTATATTTTGGTCTATTTCCGATAGTTTTTGAGATATTCGCGATTTTCCTATTTTTTTTAAAAAAAAGATAAAAAAAATTTGTTATAAAAGAAATTTTTAATTGGTAAACCTACAAATTCACAATAATTATTCACAGCCCCCCCTCCCGTTTTGTTGAAGTCACATTCGTACACGCTTCTTTAAAGCATGATCAATACTGGTAAGTATTTGTATTTGTATAATTCTGTTTCGCATATCTTCAACAGTAGTCGAGGGAGTGCAATATACTTTATTTTTAATAAATCCCCTTAGGAAAAAATCAGGTTTTGTTAGATCGGGAGACTGGCCAAGCTATAGGACCTAATCGACCAAATCCATCTATTTGTAAAGATGTCATTTAATAGCAAACGCCTCTCTAGCATTATGTTGAATAATAGCCAGAGGCATGTTCTCCAACAAATCATCGTGTTCGTTCCGCAAAAATTCTAAAAATATTTGACCAGTTGGATGACCGTAGAAAAAGAAAGGATCTATAATGTATTTGCCCAAAATACCTGCCCATACGTTCAAAAGCCATTGATGTTGGTTATCCGTCGAGGCAAAGCTTGCTTGAAAATACAATTGCTTAACAAAAAATAGGAAAATCGCGAATATCTCAAAAACTATCGGAAATAGACCAAAATATACCTCAATAAAATCGAAAGAGGATCCAATTTTACCTCTGATGATGTAAAAATTTGAACACGATTCCATTTAAAAAGATCAAGTTATATATGTTTGAAGATCTCTAAATTTGAAAAATCATATCACGACTTATGTGAACCTTAAAGAGTTCTTCATGCTTAATGGTCAAAATCACAACTGTCTATTTTGTTCCGCTACGTAGATATCAACAATTTTTGAAAGCACCGCAAATGTCATTTTTCAAAAAAAAAAAAAGTCAAATAACATAGAAACGGTACAACTTACATACAATATATGGTTAATGAAGTGACCTTTAAATTTGACGGAAAATTAAAAAATGCAATAATATACAGAGTGTTCCATTTAAAATAACGAAGTTCGTATGCATTTCCTATATAACCGGAAGTCTGCCTTAAAAATTTTTCAAATGTACAACTTATAAATCCAAATAACTTTTATATTGAACACTTTTTTGTATCTCTAACAGCAATAGAGTTATCGAGGAAATACGCTTAGGTGGCCCACTCTGTATAAGAAATATTCATGTAAGTAATCTGCTCAGATAAAGATAGGTATAGTTATTCTCTATTTAAACTTGTACCTTATTTTATTCTGCGTTTTATATAAATTCTATATAATATTTTTTTATTCAAAAAAAGCCCAGCATTCTTAAACTATTATAATTAAAATAGAATATGGGAATTACGACTGATTAGCTGACTTCCAACTGGTAACTTTTTGAAAGTGAATTGAATCCAACGTTTATCTACTTGGTGCATAACAAGTGTCATCTATTTACCTGGTTTGTAGAACGTTTAGCCGAGATTTAATTTGATTTTATTCACGATTAAATGCCGTTATAAAATGTGTAGAACGCGCAACAAATCAAACAATAATTGTTATTAAATATTCTCTATAATTTATTATGGATATAAAAGCACTGGAATAACTCATTAACGTCGAACGTATAAAAATTGATATGTTATTGTATCCAACGCAATATTCCTTTATCATAGTTTTTTATCGCTCCATTTAATTTGTCACTCTAATCTGAATGATGACAAGCGACAGTGGCAACAAAACATACGACATTTATT
Organism: Lethrus apterus; assembly: GCA_018397195.1. Taxonomy (NCBI): domain Eukaryota; kingdom Metazoa; phylum Arthropoda; class Insecta; order Coleoptera; family Geotrupidae; genus Lethrus; species Lethrus apterus. Next base: position 15,568 of record JAFFZR010012073.1, on the reverse strand, counting down.
CGAATTATTTCACATTTAATCAATAAATGATGATTGACTTTATATTTGCAATAATCACGGTTCGATTAGAACGCTTCTTGGCTTTGCTTTAGACCTTCCGGTGTTACAAACTTACAAATGTACAAAAACATAATTCAACAGTTAACTACGGTTACCAAAAATTGCAAACAGAAAATTTCTAACAGTTATTTATTTACATACGTAAAATTTGTTTTCGAATTCTTTGAATTTTTGTTAGCTGAAATATTTTGTTATTTAGTTAGTACATTATAATGGAATTTTATACTTTAAGTTATTGGTTCCCAATTGGATATTTAAGTAAGTCAATATACACAAGATTGATTGGACATCTGCTGCAATATATTTGAGCGAAGAGATTTTACTAGAGGTTGACCTATTTGCTCAAATGTGGTTGTCTTTAATGTAAATTCTTATATACAGGTGTCCCAGGACTTTTACAACAGCCAATATCTCAGAGACGGGAAGTCTGATTTATTTCAAATTCAGGATATTTGTTTGAGCCCTAGGGAAGATCTTTTCTATAATATTTAACCGTCGTTCCCAATTTCCACTTCTCAGCAACAAATATTGAATTACGAAATTTAAATGGAACAGCTTGTATATTGTTTCATTATTCGAAAATACACATTAAAACAAATTCAGTAGTACAGATATAGACACTTATAAATATTCGAAAAGACACCCATAGAATCAGTTATGTATGTTGATAGAAATTGATCGTTCCCATTGTTTTTGCCGTATGTATATGATATAAATAAACTATAAACTAGAGCTATTGACTAAGACGATATGAAAACCGTTTATTGTACAAATTATACAACTATTTATATTTGCTCCACTCTTTCCGTAAATAAGGAATGCTATAGAAATATATATAATTTTACTAGAAAGAACATTCATTATGTATTTAAAACAATTAATCAAATATTACAAAATATGTTAAAAAAAAAATAGTAATAATAATAATAATATAGCAATAAATAATGTGCTTTTCACACATGAACTATTTATATCATATAAAGATCAAAAACTATGGCAACGATCAATTTCTATCAACATACATAACTGATTCCACGGGTGTATTTTCGAATATTTTTAAGAAAAAGGCTCATATCAACGCCTTTTTCTAACCAAAATGTTATCAAAATTGTACTATTGAATTTGTTTTAATGTGTATTTTCGAAAAATGAAACAATATAAAGAGTGTTCCATTTAAATTTCGCAATTCAATATTTGTTGCTGAGAAGTGGAAATTGGGAATGAAGGTTTAATATTACAGAAATGAATAATAGGACATATTATGCAAATAAAGGTTTTTTTCTTTTTATTACAGAAATGATCTTCCCTAAGGCTCAAACAGACATCCTGAATTTGAAATAAATCACACTTACGGTCTCTGAGATATCGGCTGTTGTAAATGTCTTTGGAATTAGAATCAATATTGTTATTTTAAAGCATACATATTTTGTAGATATTGTAGAGCGTTCAATGATTGTTGGTAATGTGTATTTGAGTTATCAAGAAACAAATATAAAAAAAATTTCAAATTGTAGTTAGTTATATGAAGTAACTTAAAAAGCCAAGTGTTGCTTTAATGGTTTTTTAAATATGTAAATTAAACTGATTCAAATGACTGGTAGACTTATCGATTTATAGAATTGGCATTTTAGTTAATATTCCCTAATTCAAAGTAGTAAATTATGATCTGACGGAATTGAAATGCCTAGCGGACTTAAAAGGAAAGGAGGACGATTTTCCATTTTCTAAAATAAAAATAACAATAGCAATAACAATTCCTCTAGCTAATTTATCTTTTAATTGTGAACAAGATCAATAAAAAACTAGAAATGTAATAAAAATATATTTATTACGACACATAAATATAGGTTGACCACCGACGGGATGGAGTTTTAAGGGGAAATGGCATATATTCTCCAACTTCTACTGCAGGTGGATTATGTAAGTCAATAAGGGCTACATTTTAAAAATATTTTCAAATATACAGGACGCTCCAAAAAAGAGTGACATATCAAAGTTATACTTTTTCTTATGGAACAATCTGTATTTCTGTAAAAAATAAGTCAGAGTCATAAGGGTTCCCTATACCTAAATACTAAGTGTTCTGATTTATTTCGATTTTTCTTAAAATGTAAGGTTTTCAAAAAAAAAAAAAATATAACCCCCAAACAAAAATAATTATGACAAATTTGCTTTTAGACCTAAATAATAGACGAGTCCATAATTTTATTTAACAATTTACTACTACAACTTTTTCTACGGGGTGTTCAGAATTTTCAGTACCATTATTAGGAAATTCAAACTGTAATATGGGGCTTATTTTAAATGAAACATCCTGTATTTTATAAGTTAATCTTGTAACAAATTTAATTCTCTTTCAAACTGTATGAGGTTTCCCTATACCTAAATCTTTAAGTTTTGAAGTTATTTAGGTATTTTGGGAGCACCATCTAACTGCAACCACATTTTTCGTCTATTATTTAAAGGAATATTTTTAAGTGACCAAAACTATACTTACCTATCTAATTAAAAGTTATGATGGTAATTTATTACTATGTAATCATCATTTACTACATAAATAGCAAATTAGTCATTATGTTAGATTAGATTTCAGTGGTCACTAGAAATATTTTTATAAATGTTTCAAATAAAGTTACCACGGTCTCGATCAGAAATGTTTTCTGTGTATTTTAGTCATCGCGCCATAAACATTAATTACATTAATTATAATGCAGCATACTGCATAAAACTCAATATTTTGGGCACTTTTAGGAAATATTCCTTTAAATATTAGACGAAAAATGTGGTTGCAGTTAGATGGTGCGCCCAAAATACCTAAATAACTTCAAAACTTAAAGATTTAGGTATAGGGAAACCTCATACAGTTTGAAAGATAATTAAATTTGCTGCTCGATAAACTTATAAAATACAGGATGTTCCGTTTAAAATAAGCCCGATATTACTGTTTGAATTTGCTAATAATGGTACTGAAAATTCTGAAAGCCCCGTAGAAAAAGTTGTAGTAGTAAATTGCTAAATAAATTAAGGGACTGGTCTATTATCTAGGTCTAAAAGCAAATTTGTCATAATTATTTTCGTTTGGGGAGAACATTTTTTTTTCGAAAACCTTACATTTTAAGAAAAATCGAAATAAATCAGAACACGTAGTATTTAGGTATAGGGAACCCTTATGAAAGTCTGGCTTATTTTTTACGTACAATTCAAAAATGTGTTGAAATACAGGCTGTTCCATAAGGAAAAGTATAACTTTCATATGTCACTCTTTTTTGGAGCGTCCTGTATATGTGAAAATATTTTTAAAATGTAGCCCTTATTGACTTACATAATCCACCTGCAACAGAAGTTGGAGAATATATGCCGTTTCGCCTTAAAACTCCGTCCCGTCGGTAGTGACTCACCCTGTATAGACAATGGGAATGAAACAGGACAAGTATTTTTTCGCAGCCAGGATCATCTATAATTGTAATTTTAATAAATTTTAAAATTATAAATAACGAATATAATATTTAAGTACAAAAAAAATCCCTTCCTTCTAAAATGTATCAGAATTCAATTTATTCTCGTCTTAATCAACAATTTTTAATATTTTCACAAACTGAAAATTGAGTTTAATAGCCAAGGAATTACTGAAAAATAAGTAACAAAAGTTTTATTCATGTAAAAAAATTTCAATGAAATTTACTATTTTCTGTCATATCCTGCTGATTTATTGGTGGATTTATTTGAGTTAAAATCAATTGTTTTAAAATTTCATATTTCTTATACACGCTGTATAATTCCGTAATATCTACAATTAATTTGTATTTAAAATCTGAATAAATGAAAGAAAACATTTAAAATTCTTTGGCTTAATACACAATAATAATTTACCCTTGCGAGAGTTATAATTTAAAAACAAGAATCTACCTACACGACCCATTTCGTTTCAACATCTCTCATTAAAAATGCCTTCCGTGCAGCATTATGTTAAGTAGCCAGGATTAGTTATTGCATAATCATATTATATACCCGTTAGCGCTATAACCTAAACCTCTTGGTTAAAACATAAAATTCTATTTTCATTCTTTCAGTTAAATGAACGTCCCCACGGGTATTACCTGAGCTTTTTTATTTACAAGCCCTTTACAGTCATACGACGCTTGTTATTTTATTACCTATTATAAAATTTAAGGTGTCGTTATATATCATAACTTTTATTGACAATTTCCTAAAAGTCAACCATACAATGTAGCAAAATGAATGGACAAAAATATGCAAATATAACAATACAAATAAATTAGATATAATAAAAATAATTAATTTTATTGAAAGGTTAGGTTCTGTTCAATAGGTGAATTACTTCATATTGAAAAACCAAAGGATTTAAAAAGGACAATTTCGAACAGTTTAAACCTTTTTACCATATCAATCTTCTAAAAGAACTGACTTTTCAATAATTAATTTGTTTTTACTTTAAAACTTTGTATTATTAATCATACAACTGCAAATATAAATATGAAATGATTGTAAATTTGATAAAAATTGTATCGACTTATTTCATATTTATATTTGCAGTTGTATGATTAATAATACAAAGTTTTAAAGTAAAAACAAATTAATTCATTGTTGACGTGTTTCATAAGACATACACAACGCAATTGATAAGAAGAAAGTCATGATATTTTTTTAGATCTGGAACAAAATAATATCAATGCAAACTATAATTTCTTTAATACGCAAAATACATAAAATATTTGCTTGATAATTAATGCGTATTTAGTTTAAATGAAATAAATAAATAATGCAATCGTTGTATAGATAAGTATTGTACATATCACCCAGGTGTTTAATACATATGTATCAAATAACGCAGTAATATTTGTAAATTAGCTTTGTTTACGGACAAACAATTGCACAAAAATAGTGTTTATTTTAATTCTTTTTAAAATAAGTTTTCATTTCATGGCACGTGTACAATTTGCAACGTTGATGTTTAAATCGAAAGTAATCCAAGTTTCCTCTTTTACTACATACAAGTAGATCTATGTAAACAAATATTAAAACGTCGAAGTAACGTTTTAAAGTCTATTTATATAGTCTTTTGTTCTCACAAATAATTACAAAATTTCGTCAGCAAATTTTTCATGTTAGTATCAGATATAAGCAGTGTAGCACTTTCTATTTTTAAAATAAAGCATAAAATAGTATGACTAATTCTTTCCAACATTAAAACTGCATTTTTATTCTATACAGTTAACTAATATAATTAAACGAAACAAATGTAACCTGTTACATCAGTAACTAACAAAAGAAAAATGTTATAAAAGTAGCGAAGAAGAAAACAACCTAGTCTGAATCATTGTTCACCCAAGATTGTTGATCTATAATTGTGAATCACTTTCTTTTGGGTGTCTCTTTCTAAATGAACTTCACATACCTGTTTGGCATAAAGATTACTAATACTCTTACACACAAGTAGGTCTTATACCTCGAGGCCAATGACATTGTTGAGTAAAATTATTTTGAATATTAATCATTTCTACATAAACGCGATTTTTCTTCAGTTTGATTTCGTAATATTATGAAACATAAATTTCACACAAATTTTATCTCAATTTTATCAAACAGATTACATTTTCCTTGCGTTAATTTTTAATTTAGTTCTTTGAACTTTGACCATAAAATATAAAAAATACCACATAAAGTAAAATTATTTCAAGGTTTTAAATCTTTGTTTCGAATTTTTAAACGTAAATAGTTAATGTAAAATGCAATTATACTAATTAAAAATACTTAAATGACTACGCTTATACACCGATGTGCTGTTATTGAGATATTATCACCAAAGAAATAAATGGACGACATGAAAGTCTTTTTTATTGTCTCGTAATTGCACTAATGGGAAAAATTATTTAAATATGGCTTTACGTTCTCGTTTAAAACATTATTTGTTTAAAACGAAAATTTAACGTTATTTGATTTGGTTAAGATGGATTAGTTTGATTATTGGATTTGCTGAATTGTATGGATATAAAATTTTGGATTGATAGTTAATGAAGATATAAAATATATGCAAACAACAAGGACACAAGGACACAAGGACAAAATTTATCAAGACTTAGACGTCCGTTTATGTTTCTGATCAGGTGAGGTTTTTCAACTACTTGGTTATACTGACGGAAACGAGTAAAGAAAAAGAAAAAAATCCGAATCGACCAAGGGAAGTAGAATAGATAACCAGACAAGCGAAAATAAGACTTTATGAAACTGTTATACGTCCAACTGTTTTATATATACAGACTGGAAATATAGAATATAGACATACTTGAAATATAGACTATAGACTGGAGATATGGGAGCGTAAAATGTTGTGAAAAATATATGGAAGAGATTTGTGGAGAAGAAGGGCGGCGAATGAAGAGATCATGGGTTTGTACGGAAGAGACAAAATTACTACAAAGACTGAGATGATTGGGACATATACATCGATTAGCTGAGGAAAGAACATCAAGAGCCATAATGAAAGCAAAAGCAGGCTCCAAGAGAAGAAGAGACCCAGAAGAAGGTGGATGGAAGCACTAAATGATGACTTAACACAGCTCGATGTATAAAATTGGAAGGAAACAGCAGCAACATATCGGAAACGGTGGAAACAGCTTGTAGAATCCCAGGGCCAGTAAGGCCTATAGAGCTGATATACAATTTTCTATTCGTCCAATTTATTGAAAAGGATGCTTTTGAGTGAACTTCTAAATCGAGTAAAATCATTCAAAATCATCAAAATTAAGAAATGGAAAAAAACGTTTGTAATCTGACGAATTTTTTTTTATTTTTAGGATTTACTTGAACATACTACCATTTTTGAAACGTTGTATTTATAATGGATGGCGAGCAATTTTAATTATTAATATATTTTTTTAACAAATTCTACTCAAATCTGAAGCAAATCTGGATCATAAGGAATCCGTGAAAGGGACAAGATCAGAAAAGTTTTAACATTAATGACAGTCATTTGTGACTATATTTGAGAAACTCATAAAACAAATAATTTTTTGATTATAAAAACAACATTTCTAATTTTCTTCTGAAGGGTTGAAATTGAAATTCGTATCGAGATTATTATTTATTAACAAAAACAATTAATAATAAAACATTCATAATTAATAAAACTAATTGACAATTTCTATAATTAATAAACATTATAATGGGCCATATCAATTCAGATAATTATTTCTTATCACTTATCAGCTCTGTTAAACTAAAAATATTTTATGGATCTTTGCGAACAAATACTTCCTTAAAAGGAAAGCTATTTTATATAAGCACAAAATCCAAAACCAACCTGAGAAATAAGGCATGACTCACTAAAAATTGCGATTAAAGAAAATTAAAATCGCAACAAAACTTAAAAACTTGATGTTTATCAATTGCAAGAAAAAATCATTTACAATGCAAGCCATCAAATGAACATAAATGCAAATTAATCACCTCTTAAATAAAAAAGAAATAAACAACTTGCGAGTAAATTTACATCAAAAATCCAGAATTAACATTAAATGATGGTTTATTTTGCATTAAGGATTGTGAAAATAAAAGACGACCGCAATTTTTTTATCTCCTATATATAATTAAAATCCGTGCAAGATTGTATGATAGAAATTACACAGTATAATTTAGTTATTATTTTTTACAAGAGTAAGACAGGTAGTAGATTTATTTTTTCTTTACGGACAAAGAAATTAAAATAACAATGATGGTAGGTAATTAAAACCGGAAAATTTAAGGTTATAGTTTTTTATCAGAAATAAAAGTATATGATAATAAAACATGCTTTAATATGTAAAAATGCTACCACAATAATTATATTACAGTTTTAAACAATTTATGAAACAAACAAAAATCTTGAAAAACTTAATAAACGTATTCAATAAGTTCAAAAATAATTAAATAATTAATTAAAAATGTTCTGTATACATAATAAAAATTTCTTGACAGAATTTAGAAAGCATTAACTATTTTAACAAATTTTTGTTCAACAATTATCTTTACCAGATTTACTTTACTTTTCGTTAAATAAAACAATACATAATTTACATGCAAATTTCATCAAAATATAGAACTACGTTTTATGCGGATTTGGTGTACTCAATCCTTCGAAAATGACTAGTCAATTTTATTATTAACTTTGAATCAAGAAAATTGTATTTCCTGATTAAAAAAAAATGGGTTAGGAAGATCTACAACTCAAACACTTTAAAGAGGAATTTAGATTTTATAAGGGTAGTAATTAAACTATTTAGAACAGAGAAAGGAAGAACAAGAAATGAGGGCGAGCTCAGATGGATGGCTACTTTAATGATGAATGTAGAATTCATAAACAGAAAGAAAAAAGTCTAACAATTTTTTATTATACCAATGAAGAAAAAGCGAAACTACTCAATGCAATTAACTCTTTTAAATAGCAGACCACTGCCCTTATTTTTGCAGTTCCCGATTTCCCCCGTCCACCAATCCCATAAAATTTATCCTTACAGTATTTATTTTGCTAATAGGTCAGAGAGGATATGAAGGTCTGACAGTTCTATGCGTTTGGGAAGTATATTAAAGAAACAATGAAGGAACAAGATATGACTGGTTTGCAGTTTTCGCATGTCGATTGAAAATGGGGAAATGTAACAGTTTCTGATTTTGTCATCCCTTTCCAACCGGAAGTGAAAAACTTATTTCAAATGGACTTTTTCAGGGCCATCCTAACCACGGGCTAAATGGGCTATAGACCAGGGGTGCCACCATTTTGAGGCGGCAATTGTTCTTATAGGTTATTTGAATTTTGTATTTTCTTTTGCACTCCTTTTTATACATCTTTTATACACTCTTTTTTACGTTTTGAATTTTTTAAAATTTTAATTACGGAGCGAACCTAACCCATGTCAACCCAACCATAAATTATAAAATTTAAAATTCAATTACGGAGAGAACCAACCAAGCCATAATCCATCAGAATCCAACTATAATTTTTTTTTAAAACTTTTTGAATTTCAATAATTTCTATTTACGGAGCGAACCCAACCCATACAACAAACTTTTTCCATCCGTCCATACCCCTTTTTCGTAAAAAATAATTGGTCACCTTATTTATTGGGAATTATATTAACATTTTCTAGTTCTGAAACTTTTGTGAAACTTCACGGGTGCCAAATATCTTAGGACGGCCCTGGACTATTTTAATAGATAAATTTTCTTTATGTACGTAATATTTACCAACATTTTTTCAAGTCTGACGACCAGTATTTTTTACTTAAGGAAACTTTCCATGGTTTTATTTATAACTTGACGCACAAGTGAATGTTAACGCGCTCACCACCGACAGGTGGCGCTGTGCATTTGCTTCAAGCAATATTTGCTTTTAAGCAATTTTACAAATCACCTTATGATACTTACTTTAAGTCAAGTAAATTATTTTTTTTAATGTTGGAAAGAGAATGATTCAAACCTTTAGTTATTTGGCAACATTTAAAGATAAACAAAAAATGTTATTGCAAAAATGCATTTTTAATAGTAAACGTTTTTAAATTTTTCAAGCTAAATTTTTCTATTTTTTTACAAAATTTATTTCTAAATCAAAATCAAAAAGTAGAAAATGTATGTTTTGTGGATTAGGAGAGGATGAATGGGAGCATTGGTGAAAGAACTGCAACCGACTGGATCGGGGTAGAGACATGGGATTTGGAGTGAGATGAAGTGTCTGGGAGAAACAGGGGAAGAAACTGAAATTCTGAAATAGCTGAAGAAGAGACAGAAGGAGGCGAGGAAGGAAATATGAATTGTAGTTTAAGTTGAATTGCATGTAACGTATGCCGTAAGTCGTTTTTTTTTTTAAACCAATATTACGTACTTTTAACAAAAACAATCAATATTATATCTGAAATTTTAAAACATTGAATTAAAACATTTTTAATATAGTAAGATCCTTGGAAATTCGAAACTGAAACAAAATATAAGACATGCGTGTACAAAATCCCTAAATATCTATTAATTAGTGGCGAATCCAGGCCTCTTAGGAAGGGCGCTACCTATAATATAAAGCAGCAAAACATATCGAAATGAATTTATATAAAATGGGTTGGGTTCGTCCTGTATTTAAAATCTTTTAATTTCATTGCACTTAAACCAAACCCCAAAGTATTTATAAAAACTTTACATCAGGAAAAGCTTCACCAAAATGTACGGGTTGGGTTCGCCCCGTAATCGAAAATTACAACAAAATTTGAAAATTTCCCCATTATCCGCCCATGATCAAAATATAATGTCACTTCTGGATCAGAAGCCATAGCAGATTGAAACCGGTATTAAAAATAATTACAAAATGCTAGATTACATGTCCCTTTATATATGACCTTGATCTATAAATACGTATAGACTCGGGTAACATCGCAGATTTCAAAGATCAGTAAACAATTAAAAGTTTTAAGGCTCATTAAACTCAGGATAGTAAAGACTTTTTCTGGTACAAATAAATAGGCATCGGATACATTACATGCATCGAATTATTTCATTACTCATTACATTGCGTAAATTTAATCAATCCTAAAATTCTGTTTGTTTACTCGAAATTTTACATTAAAAATTTTGTAACTTAAAATTGTACGTCATTTGTGAACACATTTATTAAAATGAATCACATATTGACAATAAAATGGAGTAAAATATAGATATATATATATAAAAATGATAAATTAAAATTTTTAAACGTACTATTATATCAGGTTTTTATCAGTATCGTACGCCAGACTAGTAGGCACCTACTTAAGTATTAATTAAAATGAATGGCATTTAAAACGTTTTTGACAATTTATATAGATTTCAAGGGAGCAATAAATTATTTCTAAGCTGCACGTGGTTTTAAAGAAAGCGTTGAACAGATGGAGCGTTACCGAAATTTTTTGTTTACATTTTATTGTACATGTTGTAAAATGGCAAAAAGTTCAAGAAAGGGCACATTTAGTCAAAACGGTTGCTTTAGAGGTAGTCTTTACAACTGTCAACTATGAACCGTGTTTATGCTAATTTTGACAAGTCGAAGTTATTTTTAAAAAAATTTATAGTAATATTTAAGAAACATTTAAAGAATAACAAACACAAAATTTGTTTATTTAAATAATGCTCTGATGGGATTTGGTTTGAAAAGTAAGCATCACGTTGTGTATCGGGGTTGATATTTAGTAGTGCATCAACCTCTACTTCATTCGTGTTAACCTTTCAATTATGATTGCTTCACACACACATGGAAGAAGTACGTCAACTCTTATTACTACCGAAACACTGACAAAACTTGAAGAGCCGATAACAATAAATTCCATCCGCGTATTGTTTTATTTGTGTGATGGCAGGCACGTGTAAAATATCATCTTACAATAGACGTACATAAGAAACCCATTTTTGATTTTGAAAACCGGTTTGGTATAAAAATACAGTCCAGATTCGAACTTTGATTACCACTGACATCGTCGCTTTTGCGATTATTGCACATTCATGCACTTTATCAAAGCTCAAACTAGTTTTCTTTCTTACACCAAAAAGTTTTAAAGATGAAACCTCCGCAATAATTATACAGTGATATAAGAGACATTTATCTAACTTTACGGACAGGTTAAAACCTGTCTATGTTCGTGATTGTTTTAACGGAGTGCAGGTGTTATACTATAGCCATATCGACCCACTACTATTCAAGAACAGAGAAACAGATACACAACCAAATTGCAATAACTTTTGATAAATAAATATTATTACGTCCAAGGTTATTTCAAGATTAGGTACAATTTCAGTTTTATGTGAATATGTTTTACGTATAAATTTATAAAATAAATTACCGAATATAAAAATTAATAATCTAATAGATAAGCCCCCACTACTCATAAAATTTAAACAATAAATAATAGCAATTTAACGAACGTCCTTCAGTTTATAATCAATCAATTCGGTTATAATGGCTACACCATTTATTCTACCGTATCAACAGCAAACGCTCCAGTTTAATAATGACGACTTGTTAAGTGAATTTTTATTGCTACATTTACTTTTAACATATAAACTTCTAATCCGACATCGAATCTTTCTTTGTCTTATTATAAGGTAAGTTTTTAGTTTATTTTTTATTATCGCTAAATAAATATTCCCATAACAATAGCAAAAATGTGATATCACATAAATGCTTTTTATTTCAAAAATAATAAAATAAAACGATAATTATGCATAAATAGTAATACCGTGATAACATCTGTTATGTAATAATGAAATAAGAAAAACGCACAGCTGTGTTGGGTTCATCTTGCACATTACCTACATTTAGAAAGTGCATCGTGTTAAAATTTTTGTGTGTAAAGTTAAAACATTTGGACATTTGGATTTTATTGTGAAATACACAGATTCATAAAGATAGGCAGGTAGTAGCAATTGTTGATAAATTTTTCCTGTTATATTTGAGTTTTGGTTTTGTATATATTCCCCATAGAGGACACGCCCCCGGAGTTTTCCTATTGGTTGATGCCGCATATACTATACAGCGGTGCATGCCGTTTTCCTGCATATAGTATTCTGCTGTCCTCAGCGCCGGTCATATATACACTGTTCCCGTATCGCGTGTTCACAATTATTCCAACGTGTAGTGTTATATAAGTTTTAATCGTAATTTTTTGTTTTAAAAAATGGCTATACCATTTACAATTCCTGATCAGGAAGTTTCGCAATCAAACATAGAAGAACTTCTGAGAGAACTTTGCGATATTTTGCAAAGACTTCTAATAATATATCAATCTCCCGCCAACACTCAAACTTCGAGAAATAGAGGTAAGATTCTTAATTAAAAAAAAAATCCAAAATTAGAATTTATTGATTTAAAATAAAATTAATAAATCGATATTTTTTAATCGCGTAAAATTGTGCCGCAAGATTTAATCAACGTGTTTAAAAAAAATTATCTAATAAGTGAAGTGATGATATCTAAAAGTGTTAGTGTAAGGTGGTGAGGTGCAATGTGCTCGGGAGTATCGTGGACCTGTTGCTTGGGGCTGTGTCTCTCTGTACGGGGTTCATGGTCGTCCACCAGACGTTGCCTCATTTGCTCGATAGCTTTCAAGACGAAGAAAACATAATGTTTTTAAAAAAATTCTACGTAAATTTTGACCCAAAACAGGATTCAAATTGATTTGAAATTTTAATTCGTAAAATTAATCTTGGGCAATCAACACGCCATGGATAAAAATGCAAAAGACCGTGAAGTGTTGTGTACGCCCTTATAACGCTTCCGTAAATTTAAAAACGCGTAAAAAAGATAGTAAACGTCTACGAAAATTTGTTAAAATAGAAAATAAATCTAAGGTCAGATAAGCATCTTCGTTTAAGAAACTCTGGTGACTGTATTTAAAGGTAAATATTGTGCAATAAACCTTTTACGATTGGCCTTGTAATGTGCAATGTATTTGCAATCGATACCTAATTGAACAGCTGTGCTACAGTGTAAAAAGCCTCGGGGTTGAATCACTTGACCATAACAAAACCATGCGGGCGCGTACTTTAAAAACCACCCCATCAAGAAAGAAATCTTTTTTTAATTGAATTTTATTTCTACACAGCCACCACTGGCAGACGAATTAGAACAACAGGTCAAGACAGAATCCCAGAACTCGTCACAAATTTGTCTTTGTTGTCTGCCGCATTTAATACCAGAAATGAACTTGACGCTGTTAACCCAACCCAAAATTTTTGCACACCGAGGCATCATCGTCGTCCAAGAACAAATTCAGAATCTTCATGTTGCGATGAATCCAAACCGAACGAATCTTCAACGATTGTTACACCTAATCAAGAATGGATCCAGGATGGAGTTGAATTACGCAAGATAGGCGATGATTTGAAAACAACTCGGTACAAGGTTGGTGTGTGCATATTTTTTTACATCGCCACCCAATCCTTTACTAACATACAAATTTCTAAAAACACAATTTCTGGGATATCTTATATGGCCTCAGAATTCAATTGCACAAATGCACGTTCTTTGTTCTATTATTTTATTTTATAATCTATAATAACAAAAATAAACTATGTAAACTAAACTCTAATATGTCTAACAATTAAAACTTAAAAATAAATTTTTTTTTATTTAATAATAATGTCCCATTTAACTCGCTAGAACTAACACAATAATTTTCCCCCTAAAGTATAGTCAACCAAACTTACAGGCTTGTATTTTATAGTATACACATTTATTTACATATTTAATAATAAGGTTGTGATTGTTGTGAAATATATTTTCTTATTGCGTTCTTTGTAAAAAGGACGCGTATTGCTCACGGTATTGTCATTAGTTTCGATTATGCCCTACTGCATATTGACCTTGTACTACCACTTTGTTGATAATTATAACATAATTATATATATTTCATTGTCTATTATTGCATGTTCACGGCTGTTCTTTGTTAGGAAGTGATATTATCTAACAAATAGACTATTTTAAACGTTCAAATACATTAAACATACTTATGTCATTAATTTTCTTATCTTCAATGAGATTTTTATTTTATACGAAATTTTAACTTAAAAATTTTCCATTTGGAAATTAACATTTAAATAAGTTAAAATGGAAAATTTATTATAAATATTTTAAAAATATTTATATTTTACAGATTTTAAAACGAACTTTGTCTGAAATTTTATAAATTCCTGCAAAACATTTAAAATGAAATAAATCTCAACGCTAATATAAATTTCATATTAAAATTTTATTTCGTATAAATAAAAACGTTGTATTTAGTTGATGAAGTAGTTTTAAGCGCATGAAATTTTTTCTCAAAAAATTGTTACAAATTTACCAAATAAAATATATTTGATAAGATATTGACGTAAATAATATTATAGAGATAGACGCCTGGAAATTTTACATTTAAAAAACGAAAAAAAAATATTTTGACGTATTATTTTTAATAAATAAAAATAAATTGTCATGGGGAGGATATCATTATGGCGGATGAGAATGTTAAAATCGAAGAATTTTGATAAATTCTTTTTTCCGATATAAAATTTTAAAAATCATCTATCATCATATCATAATTCTTGTTGACTTGAGCTACGCTTTTACGCGATTCACAATTTTCAAAAGGACTTGGCATACAGAAAAATGTCCAACAATACTGTAAATGAAATATTGATCATCTCAGCATAAAAATCTTAAAAATATGGATTATAAATTTGTCTGTTGGGAAAGTTGATAGAACAAGTCAAAATGCAAGGATGTGAAATAGCAAATCGAGAATTTCAAATAGTTTAAATTATACTCTTTTAAAAACATATTTTCTGGACTTTGTGCACTGTTTAAATAATTCGATTTCAGTATTGTTGTTGAATTTTAACTATGATAAAGACTTTAATTTTGACTGTTATTATTTTATCAATGATTTAACAATTGTTGTATGCATTAAAACTGAATTTACGGACGCGATGGTGCGTGTCTGGTTTTCGGTGCTTTGAAGTAAAT
>JAFFZR010012072.1:0-28473 GCA_018397195.1 Lethrus apterus | reverse complement strand
GAGACTCACTTAAAACTTCATTACTAGTTTGAGAAGTGGAAGGTTGAGAATCACTCTGGTCGCTTGGTTTACAAGGATTTAAAATAATGTCCACTTCTTCTTTTCTCTTTCTTTCCTGAAACCTCAGATGTCTAGAAGTGCGTTCAGGTTGAATATTTAATAAATTAGCCGGTAAATTCACTTTAAATATCCTTGGGTCGAATCAGTTAATGATGCAAACACATTCTGCATCTTACTGTTATTTTCAAGTAACTTAAACGGCCTGACTTTCCCTTTCCTGTGAAAAGCCGCTGTATAGTCGCAACCTGTGTATCAGTCGCAATCGTCGGCGACTGGCGACCGTGGAGGAAAACGTGCCTTTAGGAATCTCTTCTTCTTCGCGATTTTGGCGTTCCATGTCTTTGATGGATGGCGTGAAATATTGGTCAAAAATGAGATGAATTTCTGTTGCTGTGGTTGTGCAAATTTTCAAACTGACGCAAACTAACGAACGCAAACTAGTCAGTAATGGAAAGGGGCTTTAGAACGCGTTTCAACTTGCAATGAAGATAAGAGAACCGACACGATCTGAAGAATTTTGTAATATACACTCCCGCGGACGATTAGTGACATTCTCACTAACATCATTGATAGTTCAATAATCTACTATTGAATTAGTGGATATTGTTGGTAGACTGAAACAGGTAGTAGATTAAAGCTGCTTTCCAAACGTCGCTGGGAACAGCTCCGTGCAGTACAAAACGTATAAAACGCTTTCCAATTGATTTGACAACTGCACCGTTTAGTACAGATAGAGGTAATCCCTCTTCCCCTCAAACACCTATTAAAACTAGGTGCACATGCGGTGCAGTTAATAAGTTAGGTTATGGTTATGTTTATATTTTGCGTTTGAGCCTTTATTGGTGAAAAATTGCTTCATCAGTTTATCCATTTTTAATAAAATACTGTTTTAACTATTTCTAACAATTTTATGTAATTTTAAATTGAAATTAAACTTTAACAAAGCGTAAAATAAAGGTTATGTTGTTTGTTTACTAGTTAGTTGTGCGCATTGCGCTTTCCAGATGCAAGTTATCAGTACCTGTACTGTTCTGTTCAGTGCAGTTCCAAACGGAGCTGCTACGATGACGATTGGAAAGCAGCTTAAATCTACTATCGAATTAGTGGAATTCAATCAAAACCTATTTACAGCCTGAGAAATGCGGTACTGTTCATATTTATTTATTCCATACTCCGTCAATAACCTTTTCTCACTTCTTCATCATTTCATTTATTTAAGTCGACATACTTTAGCAATGCCAAGGAGCGCCAATGAGCTTATTGTTCCTAAAAACGAATGAATTTGTTGTATCTTACGCAAAAAAAGTCGGCTCTCGGTAGCAGACTAAATTTTAGTCTGTCCAGTACTTCCGGCTATTTTCATGCCGACAGACCAGGTGATTTGTGTAGCTGACGTCACAAGCTTTAATTTGATACCTCGTAGGTACTGCTTTTCATATAAGTAATGGTTTATTATAAAAGTTAACCCTTCGCGCCGGTCTGACGGGGGTGTCCGCCGCGCGAGTGGTGACAGACCTCAACGGAGTTGTTGCGAGTAGCGCCAGTTACAACGTAATGATCTTAGAAACCTGCTAGTTCATAAGTAAAGGAATCTAAAATATTGGGCTCATAAAAAATTTGATCTGTATACCTTCCGGCTAAATGCGGCCCGACAGTCCAAGCGTTTCATGTAGGGTCACTACAAAGACTTATTGGCGTATACATTTCATACTGCTTTTTTAATGGTAATGGTTTACGTCGCGGGCTCTTATATTAATACACAATTTACACAATGGGAAAACTGAACAATCTAAAATAAATCTACGTTTATTTTCCAACACGATACATCTTATAACATCAACGATACATGCATTTGAAGAGTTTTCTATTCGCCATTGTAATTTTTTACCTACACTAGAACATTAAATGGAATGACACATTATATAAAGTTACGTGCGAAAGCTTTGTTTAAACATTTTTAATAATGGACTCGTAAGCTTGATATATCGAAGAGGAAACTTCCACAGATCTAGTTTTCAAGCTTAAGGTGGCGTTAGGTGCACCTGGTTGCAATTTCAATTCCAATAAGACCCATATTCCGTTAGTCAACTTCAACGACTGGTAAAGCATGTCTTGACCTTCGACGGTACGTTTTGCTATTGTGAATATGTTATTATGGGTCATTTTTGAGGCTATACCATCGGCGGTGCTTTTGACGTCATTCAAGGTGTATTGAACCTAACAAAAATAATTTGTTAATATTCTTAAGAAAAACATATCAATTACCTCATTGGCTGCGGGAATATCCTTCCAAGTTGTCAAGAAATACCTCTTGTCCAGTTGTCCATCTTCACAAAACAAAATCTGTATGGGAATTTGACAAGCGTAGTAAAATACATCGACGTTGTTTTTAACAGCAACTTGTAAATTGGTCAATGGATCCATTCTTTGCACCGGCCCACTTGTGTTCAATGTCAAATTCGTTTCTAAAGTTTGTCCGGGTTGCAAAACGCCTATGTTCAATGCAGCCGCTGGGCTTACACCGAAACTGTTTTTGTTAAATTGAATAGCAAAGCCATTCATCGCCTACGAAAAATTTTATACATTTTTTTTAAATGCAATGTTAATTTTTAACCTGCATAGCTTTGTTGGTAAATGTTAAATCCATGGTTATTTGTGCGGTACGTCTAGAAAATGTTCCCCAAATTTCCAAACCTTTGCCCTTTTCAGCGGGTAACCAACAAGCCTTCGGGGGTGTGTACATCGTTGGAGTGGCTGTTAAACCGAAAATATCTCCTAAAAGACCTGTCGTGGTTGGCGCAACAGTCGTTGATATATCCGCAGGACCCCCTAGCTATAAAAGAATTTGTTTAAATTGACTAAAAGGAAATCATTTAACTTACAAGTAAATCAACATTGCTGGTGGGTTGAGCAACCGGTGCAACCGAAACAGTACTACCGATATCCATAGATAAAAGATCTCCGATCAAAGATTCTTGATTTGGTATAACAGTGGCTTCACTTGGTGGTTGTGTAGTTGGTTCTTCCACAGATCCCTGTCTAGCTGGGAGAGATTTTCTTATACCAGCACTGCGACCTTCGACAAACGCAGTTGGAGGTTTATGGTAAACGCTAGCCAACGATGAAATATGACAAATCAACTCGTCTAACAAAGTCGGTTCCAAAAGATCGGTCTCTTCCGATATTAAGGGCTTATCAGCCAATACAACCTCTTTAGCGGCAGCCGGATCAGTACTTAACAACCTACAATTTCGTTTTTAAAAACTTTATATTATTTTTTTTAATGACAGTACCTCCAGTATATAAAACCTCGATCTCTTAAATCCGGATTATCAGAATCCTGGGTTGCCAAACTCAAAACATGTTGGACCAAAGTTTGGGTGTGAGCAGGTCGCTTCAAAAACAATTTTACCACCGCCGTGAGCAACTGCAATTGCACTTGAGCGTTCTCATCGGCGAAGCCTAACACAATGTAAAATTAAATACATCACGGACATGTTTAATGTTACCTTCGAGGAAACTGTCGAGTAATTCATCGGCGTTGTCGATACGTTCGGCGTATTCTCCAATAATCCAAATCATGCTCGCACGGGCTTCTGGTTCGTCCAACGTATCTAAATTTTCGCACAAGGTACTGATAATGCTTTCGTATTTATTCGGATACTTCCTGTAAGAAAAATACAGAATAATCAAAAAAAAAAAAAAAATTGTCAAAGTAAGCCATGACAAAAATCGGCATGTCTTTACTTAAAGCACTATTTATTTCTTAATGTCAAATTGACGTTTGTCTAAAACGTTCAAATAATCAAAGCTGCTTCAATAGGAAAATGTTACAGTTTCCTGTATTATATTTTCTGTCAACGTCGATCTATTCAAATGACAAATCTAGAAATGTCTACGTCCGTAGCCGATTTTCTTATAGATTATCTGCTCCCGTCAATAAATTGCTTCATCGTTTTAATCACAAGGATATACCTGATGAGCAATAACGGCAACTTCAATGAAAGAATTTTGGAGGAACGTTTGAAAAATTTCAAACCTCGTTCGTTACTCGAATGTGACAGACATTCCGATTTTGAGGAAATGTCCGTCGTGCCTCAGAACGAAGACAGTTTGAATTTCGCTCGAGTCGATTTTCTTAGTCTGGCCAATGATGTTAGAGTGCTGAACAGTGCAGAAGAATGCATCAGAAAATTTGGAATCGGGACTTGCGGACCCAGAGCTTTTTACGGTAAGAACTTTAAATAAATAAAATGTCGAAAATTGTCATCTCTTTCCAAAGGTAATTTTGAAGTGCACCTCGAATTGGAGAGACGTCTAGCGGAAATGGTTCAAATGGACGATGCAATAGTCTATTCGTACGGTTACAGCACAATTTCGAGTTCACTGAGTTGCTACAGTAAAGCCCACGATGTGATCTTCGTCGATGAAAATTGCAACATAGCCATACAGCATGGTATAGAAGCTTCCAAGTCAAAAAAAATCACCTTCATACACAACGATTATCAAGATTTGTACAACAAAGTCAAGGAAGTGTGTGATTCGGAATTCCTATATGAAGCTTTGAAAATTCTAATAATCGAAGGGATATACAGCAAAGATGGCACTATATCGCCACTTCCGGAACTGTTAAAAATTTGCCAACAATTCAAATTGAGAATATTCATAGATGAGACAATATCTTTTGGAGTCTTAGGGGAACATGGACATGGATTAACTGAATATTATAAAGTAGATGTCAATGATATAGATATGATAATTGGGTCGCTTGAAACGGCATTCGTATCCATTGGGGGATTCTGCATTGGTAGAGCTGGAATAATTGAACACCAACGCATATCAAGCAAAGGATATTGTTATTCAGCTTCATTACCAGCATATTCAGCTCAAGCAGCATTAACTGTACTTGATCACATCGACTCAAGACCCATCCAGTTAAGGTTTTTGTCGATAAAAGTTCACAATTTTTTAAATGAGATTCCACAAATTTCCATGAAAAGTCACTGTGATTCTCCATTAAAAGTTTTCTGCGTAAAATGCGATGATCATCACTTTTACATCGAGAGACTATATGATTATCTTAAAGCGATGAAAGTCTATGTTTTACGTTGTGACGATGGATTTTTAAAGATGAATCTTTATGTCGATTTGTATAGAACAGAGGGACTCATCGAAAAATTCTTTAAAATTTTAAAAGATGCCGTCGACATTTGCTTTGAATTTTCTTAATGATCACAACAATTAAACGTAACCTAAAGCCATAAATTTCATTGTAATAGCATTTCGATTTTATAAAGAAAAAATAAAGTTACATTAGGAAATACAAAAAACAAAATAACAAATCAAGATGTAAGCACAGAAGAACTCACCTAAATATGTCTTTTATGACGACAATCGCTTCTTGTACGACATAATTAACTTTTGTCTGGATCAAATCCAACAAAGTTGAAACACAACGTTCAGCAGACGGTTCCACCTTGATCGCACACCTACCAATAGCCCTCACAGCCTTACGTACAAAATCTACATCGACCTCCGTTGCATACTCTTTTAATTCACTGAGCACCTGTGCTATATTTGCTTGAGAGGCCAGACGGATCATAATATCCAATTTCTCCAATTTTACATAGATTGGATCATTGTATTTGACAAAAAAGACCTGGAGAAAACAGCACTATAAGATATGTACCTCAAACCAAATTCTTTTACCTTCATTTCATGTTTTAAAATATCCGGTCGTTTCTGAACGATCAAGTTGATATTTCGTAAAGCAACATATTGTACTTCCGGTTCCGACGACAGCAAAGTAACCAATGGCGGTGCAAGTTTTTTGCTAAGTGTGCCACAAAACTCCGTATCTCCCGCTAATATTTCCATCATTTTCATGAGAACCTTAACGGCAGACAAAACCACAGCTGCGTTGGCATGTGCTAACCTTGGAGTGATACGCTCACAAATACTTTGCGCCTCCCTTTCGTCTTTCGGACTGTAATTGGATAACGAATCCAAAATAAAAACTTGTCCCCATTCCGTGCATTCATTCAACGCCGTGAGCAATTTGTTAATCGTGTTTGTGTTCAGTTCTAAATTGTGAAGAGTTAAAAAATTGGACACTTTCAATAACAAGCTTACCAACTAAAGGACTTCCTGTGGGGCTGCTTTCGTTGATTTCCGAAAGTGCAGCGACAGCGTTTGCAACTACCATTGGATTGGAATCGCTGAGTAAATCTTTAAGTTGTTCCAAAAACCCTTGATCTTCGACTAAACCAGACGATATGTCATACAACTTAGCGACACATACCGCAGCGGTTTTCCGAACGTATGGATCTTCGTCTTTCAAACACTTTCGCAATGGCTCGCATAAATATTCCGTGATTTTATCGACTCGAATGCAACCCATCGTACGAACGGCCAAAGCACGTATCAAAGGGTTCGGATCCTCACAGTCCTTAAAAGAAATATTCATAAAACAGGATAGAAAGACACTGAACGATAATCCTTTGATTTTGTAGTGTAAAAATCGTTGGGTCGGTAGTGGTAAGTAAAATTGAACTGATAATTAACGTATACGACGAAGTCCAGGTCTTTCATCGTGAATTGCCTCCGTTCGAAGTTTCGCGGGATTTTGACGGTAGCGTTGGCCAACCGACACGAAAACCGGAACTTGTCGTTCTTTAAAATCAAACCAAAATTTCCCTTCATCGATTGCTCCGTGTTAAATATTTATTTTATGCTGCCACCATAACCCGGAGATCAATTTTCTTAACAAATTTAGACCTGACCGATATCAAATCCTATACCATAAAAGACGTAAACTTTAGAAATAAAATATTACCAATTTTAAAAGCTAAATTTTAATAATAAAATGTAATTAATAAAAACAACAATTATTTACAACTTAAGATCAAGATTAACATAACAAAGACAAATAAGAAAAAAACGATTGTTAATACAAATTTGAAACGAATCTATTCTAGAGGTAGTTCAACAGGTCTTTCACCTGAAAGCCGATTATTAGGGCTCTTAAAGTTAATATCGTAAACCATCCAGGATTTCTCTTATATTATTTTTTTTATTTTTATTTTATTTAACCCTTTCTGTTTTGCCAGCTCAACAGGTTGAATCCAATTACAGAGTGCGGTCTTTGGGTTGCGGCCACGACCGACTTACAGTTGGTAGAAACCATTCCACCATATGCTGCAAGGATTAGGGAAACGTGGAAAACCTAATCGACATTCCTTCGTCGTATTACTTCTTACTTAACACACTGGTAACCGACTATCCTTTGTCTTACTGCTTTCTTTCAACACTTCTTACCAGAAGTCTTGTTTTACCTGGAAATTCACTGTCTTTCTTGAACAATCTCTTGTAGGTCAAAGTGAAGTCAGAAGTCACTATGTAAGGGTGAATAAGCTACCCGGCCGTCACCTACAATACGACGTTCCAATTAACTTACTATGATGGAATTAGCGAATTTCCTTCCGCTGGTCATATTTATTAGGTCGGTTTCGTGACGTCAGAGAGACGCTTACACTTTCAATTCTGACTGGTTACGTTTTAATTCTCCGGTTTCATCCGGGCAAAGATGTTTATTCCAGCTACACCGTTTCCTTATCGAACGTTTATTTGAATAAGTAAACAATTGTTTTCTGGCATATATTCCCACGATAATTTCAATTAAAGCAATAACAAGTTTAATATTTTTGTAAAAATTAATGAAAATAAAAATTAAAATAACTTGACTTTAACGGCTTTGATTATTATAAGATTTAAAGCCTCCACAGTAGGCGGTTGCTTACAATAGCAATAAAGTGCAACTTACTTTGACGAATGTGTTAACGGCCATGATTGCCATATCAGGTTGGGACTTTGCATAGTTCATCAAATACAAATATACAAGCTTCTTCAATTCTAAGTTGTCGGTCTGCATGCAGTTTACAACATCGGGGAATAAAGCCGACACGTCTTTACCGACGGTCATGCTAGCTATAACCTAAATTTGTGATTAGTTAAAAGCCAAAATAAAATACTCTTTTACCTTCTTTACAGCCTCTTTTTTCTTCTCTTTCTTGTCGTTGTTCAATTCCGATTTTAGTTCGAATATTTCGCCCTTTTTGGTCGTCGTGAAGTATTTGGAGTCAGTCATAGTGGATATTTTGATATAGAGAGCAAATCTTGGAGAAAGATTACTCCGGCAATTTTATCAAGGAATACACCCACAACTTGTAAACGTCAAAGTTTTGACATTTCAATCGTGCATGCGCAGATTAGTGTTTGTATGTACTTCCATCTATGATTGAGTAGACGTGGTTAATAACATATTAATAGTAAGTTATCCGTTAAATTAATGTGTCTTTTAAAAATTGACGTTGATTAACCCCTCACAATTTAAAAGTTACAACAGAGCATGGTAACTCTCCAATATTGTATTAGTAACCTACTTCTTTACCATCTTTTATTACTGTCGGATGTAAACGCAGATTCCCGAGTATTGTTAAATTTTCATTAAATTGGTAGATGCCGCAATGGTCACAGACAGGAGTGGTTAATGGCAAAGTTTGTCTGCTCTCATTCTCCTTATCCAATTATACAGAATTACCTATATGTTTATCACTCTTTATACAGCGTGTGTAAAAATTCGCGTGCAAGCTTCACGTGGCGTTGTTCTTCGAACAAATATAAGTCAAAAATTCCTTTGCAACAAAGTTCGTAGACGCACGGTTACTCCTCAGCACAACAATTTAAAAAATGTATATTTGGCAACGTTGTATCTTATAACCACAAATATCAAGCAACAAATCTTTTAATCTACTCTATTTAGAAACAAGCAATGAAATAATTACAGTGATGCAATAACTAATACTAGAGTAAATGTTCGAAGTGACCATTTTTTCAATACTTGCAGCAGCTCTTAGTATAATGGAATTTTGAACATTTGAGGCATAATTTGCTGAACTGCATTTCGAATACTTTGTTCTAACTCTCCAATGGTTTCTGGTGGCGTTTGATAAACTATGTTTTTGATAAATCCCCATGCAAAATAATCCAAAATATTTAGAGATGGAGATCTTGAGGGCCATTCTATAGGACCACCACGATCAATCCACTACTGATGGTAATTATCATTTAACCACCTTCCGACTTCACGGCTGTAGGGCGCCTAACATCTAGTGTCATATCTCATATCCTCAAACAAACTTGGAACTATTTCATTAAGAAAATGTAAATAACTTTCGGCATTTAATCTATTGGGTGAGATAAGTGATCCAACTGGCCAAATGGTCGTTTATTGTGGGGATTTTCGTGTGTCCATTCATGTAAATTGTGGTTATTAAATACTCCATCTCTAGTGAATGTTGCTTCATCCGTATACAGAATATTAGCGTGGAAATCAGACTGTTCTTGGATTCTAGCCAGGAACCAATTGCAAAAATTTATTTTTTGCCAATAATCTCCAGGTAACAAAGGCTGTACTTTACGGAACCTGTAAGGATATTGGTGATAATCTTTTAAAACTTAATGAACTGTCTTATGGCTGTTAATGTTAAATAATCTTGCAATTCCTCTAGTACTGCAACGAGGATCTTCAGCGACAGCATTTAGAATTGCTTGCTCTTGATTAGTTGTGCGTTGAGTTCCAAAAACCATTTGCATAATATTCCGCAAACGTAAATTCCATACGTATTAATAATTAATAATACCATTAAAGCATTATGAAGATAGATAACCAATTTTATTATCTGTCGTTGCATCAAAGCATTCTAAAATCTATCACAATTAATTTACAACGTTGCCAAAGGCAGTTTTTTGAACAAGTATAAACGTTTAGTGACTTAAAATTACGAAAATTATTTGTTTCTTTTTACTTTAAACGATCAATTATAATAAATATTACTATTTATTATAATTTAATGTGTGTATCAAGTAACTTGATTTAGAAAAATCAGCTCTCTTTACTGTTGCCAATTTTTAACTTGAAGACTTCCTGCATGTTCAAGAAGCTTTTTTTTTGTATTAAGATTTTTGTCTTATTTTTGTTCGAGGAACAACGCCACGTGTAACTTGCACGTGGCGTTTGCTATCATATTTGCTTTACCTTTTGGCGGTAGCGCTAGATGGGGTATGTAAAACAGAAATCTACACTAAAAATTAACAAATTTGACGTTTGTGGTATCATTGAACATTAATTTTCAATAATTATTTTATAGGTTGGTGTTGGTTGGCGTAATTTTCAGGTAATTTTGTTAACGGCAGATTATCAATAAATTATTGAATATATTTCAAATATAAATTTTCAAATTTTCGCAATAGCAACACCATCTGTGAGTTTCCGCCATCTATGTACTGCGCAACTGATACATATTTTTTTATGGTAAGCCCAATTAATTTTACAAACTATTCTAATTTAGCAATGAACCTTTCGAATTAAAAATCATACTTTTTGAATTTCAATTACGAAGCAAGCCTATATATCTTTATTCTAAAAACTGACCTGACGCGCAAATAGTTTTGCTAAATTATTGTTCGCCTGATATACAGGTCATTCACGAAAGTAGTTCGTTAGAACTTTTCCGTGTTCCAGAAATATATCAATTCTAATAACTTGGAATTATAAGCTATACCAACTGATCTCTTATTCTAAATTATTGGCCCTCTTGTATCACTTCCGTTTGTACCGGAAGTGTTTTTGAGTTATAAGAAGTTTTCTAAATAATTCCCCTAAGGCTCTATACGCACTATGCGGTTACCCGCAACACGGCGAGCCGCGCGGTGGATCGAGGTTGAACTTGCGGGTAACTGCGTTAAACGCATAGTGAACATAGCAACCGGAGAGGTGCCGCAGCGGTTGACGGGCAGCTGCATCGCAATGCGAATGAAAGCGCGCGGTTGACCGTACACAACAAAGTGCTTGTAATTGTACGCTTTCATTCGCATTGGGATGCGGCTGCCCGTCAACCGCTGCGGTCGCTGGGAGAACTGCGGTTACTCGCAAGTTCAACCTCGATTCACCGGCCGACCGTGTTGCGGGTAACCGTATAATGCGTACAGGGCCTTAGAATGCCGTTTATCCCTTGTTTAGTGATCTTAGACAGCCTTCGATGTCATTATAATTAAGTATTATGATTGCTAATTTGATTTGTCTTTTGTTAGACATTAGTATAAAGACATAATGGCTAGTGTAGTTAATAATTACACAAATAACGATATTTTAAACTTATTTTACATACATGGAGAATGTGGGAGAGTAGTGGATAGAACATGTCGTACTTTTAACGAAAAATATCCAAATTTGCCAACAATGACGAAGAAAAAATTTAGAAAGTTGGAATCAAATTTTCTGCTTTTCGGAAAAGCTGCTAATTGCAGAAACGCAGAAAATTTGATTTAGAATTACTAAGCGCATTTAAAAATGCAGTAATATACAGGGGTTCCATTAAAAAAAAATTATTTTTACTGATTTGAAGTTGTTGCTAATTTTGAGCGGGCCTGTATACTTCCTGGTAACTTTAACATCACCATTCCATTGCCCATGGTATCAACTAGCAAAATGCCAAAAATAAAAATTTCAAGTGCAGTACTTCCGGAAATACAGAATTTTCAATACACCACTGCAATCGGTAAAATTTATTTCAAACAACAAAAAACTCCAAAACGGCTAGATTTTAGTATAGGGTACCCTTATAAGTTTTGGTGTAGAATTGTGAGTAGAATCTGAAAAATGATGAAAAAATATAACATTCCATTTAAAATAACAAAGTTGGTTTGTACTTCCGGTACAACTGGAAGTGATACGAGAGGGCCAATAATTTAGAATAAGATTCTAAAGTTGGTGTAGCTTACAATTCCAAGTGTAGCTTACAATTCCAAGTTATTAGAGTTGATATATTTCTTGAACACGGAAAAGTTCTAACGAACCACCAGGCGTGAATAAGCCTGTATTCAAATATCGCATTGAGTTTATGTGATAGATAGATAAAATTGTAAAATGATGGAAAGATTTTGTCATTGAGTGTTGGTTTAAGCAGAATTCAAAGATATGAAAACTGATAACAAAATGTTTTATATAAATAAAATACAACTTAAACAATTTACACGCTCATTTATTGTAATAAATGGCACTGTTAGCACTTATTCATATGATACAATAGGGAAATATGTATTAACTTTATTTTTATAACTACATGCACAGTCTCGCTTTAGCTTCGACCTAAAAACTCGACATTTAAAAATAATGGAATTCATCCTAGCAATAATAATAACAATAATATCAGACTAGTACCGCTAACATATAAACTATGACAAAACAAAAATACTCGAAATTATCGAACATTTTTGTAACTTTGTTACGTTTTCTTCTTCGTCGATCTTTGGTTTAGCATGAAAAACACTTATACGTAATATCAGTACGTCAACAAAATTTCAAACAAATATTTTATTTATAACAATTTAAAATCGTAATACAAGTACGACGCCCGATTTTTGCTTTTCATTGTGTATATGGGCGCATTCACCGCTCTTAAAAAATACATAACAAGCTCCAAAAAGAAACAAATTGAAAACATTCTCTTCACACATTTCATAAATAATTTGTTCTTAACTACGAATGTACATTATAAAAAGCTAATATACAAAAATATACAAAAATACTGGCAAATCATTTTTAATAATTTCCTCCCCTTTGACTTGACTTTGTATGTTTGGTAAACACCGTAAAACAAACAGGAGAAACGGAAGAATTACTTTATAACTTTTTGGTGAAGGAAAACGCGAAAAACTCATTGCAACACGCACAATTGTTTCCGCAGTTCCGATTCGTTCTCTTCGAGCTCGACTTCGGGAACCGTTTGGACGCCGTTGGAAGCGACCTCCGGTAAATACGGCCGATAATCCAAACCAGAACGTTCGTAAAACAAAATGTACGCCGAACTCGTGTCGATTTTCGGTACCTTCACGTCGCTGTAGGCACATTTAAACGTTTCTAACGAACTATCGGAATCATAAAGACCCTTATTTCCAGAAAATTTTCTAAGAATCTTGCCCGACATTAACGGGGAATTTTTCGCCGAATTTACCAAGTTGTGTGTCTCAGATACTTCTTGAGTTGAATCGTTCATCGCGTTTAGTGATAAATTACTGATGCGAGATTTGTTATTGCTTAGATCACTATTATTGCAAATGGTTGCATTTGTATCTGAAGAATCCTGTGATAAACTCGAACAACTGTCCATGTTTAAATTTTTTCTTTTCATTTGAGGAGTTTGCATTGGTGATTTAATTGAACGATTTAAGTGATTGTTGGTCAGACGGCAGTCATTATTGTTTTCATTTAAATTCTGTTGACTTCCAATTGGAGCCATGTCGTCAGTTATGACCTCGCGACATGAACTGTCATTATAACAATACCAATGTCCATTTGGGTTACAAGCATATGATATATAATGGCCCCCGTTTAATAAACCAGAATGACTCTGAAATAACAACAAAGATACATAGAGATATATTTATTAATAATGTGTGTCATTATATTTTATTTATTGAGAAATAAAACTGTTCAAAATATTACTTACAACAACGGCGTATAATTGATACATCAAATCAAAACGATCTTGTCCTTTTAAGAGTTTATGTTCGTGAAAATCCCTTAAATCTTCATCGACAATTGGAGTCTTAATCAAGCTAGTTGACTCTAACCGTTCCCTCTTCTTCGTCGCTTTCTTTTGATTAAGCAAATTTTTATGACCAGTATCATCGACGTCGATTAATTTCTCCGGCGTAATCTCATTTACACCGTCACTTTGATCCCCGTTTTCCTCAACGATCCTTTCATTCACATCCGTAAGGTTGCCATCGCACGAATTCTCAAGTTCTTTATTTTTACATTTCTCGAGCAACTGTTTGTGCCTCAAGATGGTCTCTTGCGGCACGGACGCCAAATAAGCGGTCGGATCGAAATTTTTGAACGGAAAGTTCACAACCTTTTGCGTTTTCACCCATTTGTTGTTGACATAATCGAAGCGCTTGAGATGAACGATCTAAACAATCGAAATCTAAAAACTGTCCAATTGGAAAAGATTATGTCTCACCAAAATTGGCGGTAATCTCCAAATTTGTAGTTTCTTCGTCGCAGGTTGCTTACTTTGACATTTCGAACAGTGATATTTGGTTTCGAGTCGTTCTTCCGAAGTGAACGCCCTCAAACAGTAATCAAGATCGATGGGTTCCGTATGTAATTTGCGACAAATCGCGACCGATTCATGTTCGATCCAAATCTAAAAATAAATACTTTAAGAGATGATAAAAATGTCTGAAAAATTACCTTTTCCCTGCAGCTTTGGTAGCGTAAGTGCAACGCCGTTGGATCCCAATCGATCGCAACGCACATGACGTTCTGTCCTCCGTTGCAAAATTCAAACAACAGTTCATCGCTGCAAGGTATCTTGCAACCTTTGCAAAATTGCGTCCAGTGACACAACGCGCAGATTTGACCGCCTTGCAGGACCGCTTTTAACGTAAATGGAAATTCATAACCCAAGGAATCGTCGCTGAAATCTCAAACGTCAAATACGTGACCTCGCTGCTTTGTTTACTCACCAATCGGTGGCGTGATTCGTTTGATCCGACTGAGGTAAAGGACTCAACAATCTGGTAACTTGACTCCAAACTATTTCGTATAAGCTCTGACAGCTGCTGTTTGAGTTGCAGCCGAGTAGTAACGGCACACCAAACAAGCTCGGTTTTGATTTTTGTTGCGAGAGAAAGTAAGAATCTTGCCGAACGCACTTGCGATGGACAGCCACCAAATGCGTCGGAGTTTTCACCGGATTGTCTAAACAAAGTCGCCATAAATTTTATATAGTTGCGATTTTTACACTCACCGGTATAAACCGTCGAGATGTTGGAATGTATCGAAGCCTTTTTCACTGCAACACCGTTGGATATACGAGTTGACTTAACAACAGTATCACAATTGCAATTCCTGAGATTCTGTGAATTGTCCTTTTGTAATACAATTACATATTATATTTTATTCTGGGTGACGTTGTTAATTGTAATTTTTATTGAAAATAGAAAAAACACAGAAAACAGTCTAATGAAGTATTCGACCATATTCAGTTAACTCTAAGCAAACTTGTTTCTGTCGTACTAACAATATTCTTATGTTAATAATTTTCTTGTGTCTTTGTCTCTCATAATAAATAATTACAAACACCAAACATCTACTAACATTAAATCAAAAAACTTAAAAAACGACCATCAGAAACGTTTTTAAAGTTTAACGATTAATCAACTGAAAACATCTACAGCAAATATGTACAAAATGTAAAATCCCATAAAGAAATAATAATTAAAAAAAACACCAAAATAAAAAATAAAAGTAACTAACTTTAAGCTATATTTACACGTATATGCGATCAAAACGAAACCAGCACGATATACAGGTACCTATAAATTTTTTTGTTTGGAAAATTTCAATTTAAACATTTTGACATTCGAGTTAAATTTTAATTTTTTTTGGCACGTGCATACCTTAAAGCAAAGTATGTTGGGCATGCATAGGGCCGCACTGCTTCTTACCTCTGGACTTCTAGCTAACGGACTTTGTGATAACGCATTCTCCAGATCTGCACAAAACAATATTATTGAAGATTATGACGTTAAAATACAATTAAATAGTTGTTTGTATGAACAGTGTTGAAACTGCAATTTTGTCGAACGAAAACAAGAGTTGCAATTGTTTGAGTTGGACACAAAACTTTCGACATGTGTTATACCCACTATTTTTTCTACTCCTGCAATACTTCTACTGCTGCAACAAATGGAGACGAATTTTATCTGGATATTCACTGTTACGCCCGGGCCTAAAGACGCAGGGATGGATTTTTTACACTTTTTTAGAAAATTGCTGCAATGAGGCCTGCCAACACAACAATAAATCGTGTGCTACAGAAAGGGCTAATGTTCAAGTCAACCAATTGGTGTGAATATGATTGAAAAGTTCCAGTAAAAATTGCTGCTTTTTTGAAATTGCCAAATCCTTTACGGTACACAGGATACTGCTTCCGGCGATCCTCTGCTACATTATTAGTTGACGCTGGCGCAGATATCACTACAATTAAGAGGCGCTGAGGATGGGAATCCACTGCTGTTGCTAAAAGCTACATAGAAAACTCTGTCCAAAATAAAATTTCTATTGCTAAAAAAATCCTTGGGGAGGGTAGTACTTCATCAAGCAGATCGAAATAAAGAAACCATTCAGTTTTATGAAATAAGAATGTAATTGATGCTCAAATACCATTTTCTCTTAATATTTCTAATTGCAGTAACTGTTGCCATTAATATAATATTTTTAATAAAAACACATCTAAATTGTTTTTGAATTGACTTTTTCAAAAAATTGATTATTATTATTTTTTAATTAATTAAAATTAATTAAAAACATGTGTTGCAAAGTATTTTGCCGCACAACAAAATTAATGTTGAAAGTTGGGTTTTCAAAAGCAGTAGTAGAAAAAATTAATGTAAAAAATAACCAACCTGTTTCATCATTCTTATTGTGATGATCATCCCTGCAGCATCTGGGTAGTTCATATGCATAAAAATCCGTAGCCGTTCCCGGATTAATCTTAACGTCATCGTTCAAAACCTGTTTGATTTGCGAATAAGCAACTTCCGCCAAAAGTAACCGATCAGGCGATATATCGCACAACTCCTGCAACTGTTGCTTCAGTTCGTAATACTTCGCTTCGGAATTCAACCGCAAACCGTATTTTATAGGAATCTCACCATTTAATCTCACAACTAAAAACAAATATAACTTACGAACGACTTAATAAGGCCTTAATTACCTAAAACTTCGCACAAAATATAACTTTCCATCGGCAACGGCAAACTTAACAAATTAAAGGGATCAAATTTGACAGATTCATGCCCACATGTTTGACAGGTAACCTATAAATTTAAAAAAATTCAACACTGAAAACACAATTTTTGACGTGTTTACTTTGCTTTTAAGCTGTCCGTAGAACAAATCCGTTATTATCGAGTGATCTCGGGCAAGATGTTGCGACCAAGCTTCTTCAGCAACGACGGTATCGGGTCTTCCATCTGAATCTCGAAGCTCACTGTATTGCTTTTTCGGAACCCTGTTTAAATCTTCATGTAACGCATCCAATAACCAAGCGAGAAGTTCCTTAAAAATAATAAAATAATTCCAGCCCAAAAAATGAACATGAAAATATTACTTGTGAATCGTGCTGTCCACCTCCTCCTAAATTTGGGGCGTGTTTAGTAACGCACCATCGCAGTTTTAAAGGGGCCACGCTTCTCGTCGAACCGGCCCAGAGTTCTCTACACAATTCTGCGTATCTACGTGCAACTTGTCCTTTTGTACCTAATGGATTCGTTGAATTCAACTCACATAGTTGGGCGTCCCTTTGGAAGTACTGAGTGAGGGGTCTTGTATTTGAAACTGCTTGGAGTGCAGCGTTCATGAAACATGTGTTACCCAAATTGTGCAGACCCGTGGCACCTTTTAACGTAATTTAACATTAATGTACGCAAATTCACATTTGAATTATATTTACCAGGCGGTAAAGTGATGGTTGGTCGTCTTTCAGAATTAATTAACGCACTAACGGCGATGTTGCCGCTGACTAAAGCGCCCAATTCTTCAGGCCAAGTTAAATCTTTATTTCGAACTTCCAAAAGAATTTGTTCATTGTCCTGTATACCCAAATCTTGCAAAGTTACGTTTTCGTCCTCTAAAAGTATAGTGCTGGTGTCTTTTACATGCCAGAGTCGTATGTCTTCCGTGCGTAAGCCCAACCGAACTGATAGAAATTCGATTACTTGCCTGACGTTAGCAAGCCGGCTGAAAGCGGCAGTGTGAGCTAGATATCTCCTCGGTGAAGCAACAGGAGTTGAAGTTATGCCAGCAGTGCTTAAAGCCGCAGCTCCGTACCTTTAATAATTACATTTTTGTATTCGCATTTAGACAAATTGGAAATTTTACCCTCCAACAACACTGCTCCAAGTAGCAGGACTGCCGGATTGTGTTTGGCTTTGGTGTCTCAATATTCGTAAATTCAAAGGGTACAACTCCAATTCGACATCGTGGCAACCGGGTGGTCTAATAACTTGTCTAGGAAGCGGTAAAGGTCCGCCGTACCATAAAGCAAGAGCTTTCCATAACGAATCGGGAACTAACACAAAATCCCTATTTTGTACCAACGTTATATCACGTTTCAAACGACCCCCTATTAAAACAAAAATTATAGTAAGTATGAGACTTGATTCGAATAAGATACCTTCACCAGTCAAAGTTGCAACTTTTATCGATGAAAATTCCGCGACTAAACTCGAATTATTAATGGGGCCGGGTATACCACCTGTAGTTTTTTTACTTCCAGTGCCTGAACTGCTCGAAACACCCGAGCTTGATGCGATACTACAACTAAAAATACTTGTGTTATAATTATGATTTATCAGATAAGCGAAACTAACCTATCGCCTTTGCTCAGTAAATCCCCCATAGAGTCGGTGCTGTTGGACGTGAACTCGTTGGAATGAGTGGTGTAATCCATGCCATTGCTGGTAAAACTTTCATCGCAGACAATCCCTTCTTCCACCGGTAAGCGATTTTCATTTCGACATGAACAGAAATCGTAGTTGCTACGCGAAGCCGTTGTGTAATTAAGCCAAGTCTGCCACCAATCTGTTGAGACTAAATACCAAAACTGACCGACACGGAAACCTCGACGTTCTTCCCTTTCCAACCATCCAATCACTGTAATGTTTATGTTTAGTAAATGTTAAATATAAAAATTGTTTGAATAAATTCCTTTAGCACAGCAGAATCAACCACTGACAAATTCTACATTTTCCAAGAAACTTAATTATAATGTTTAATAATTTAAAAAAAAAATTGTCAATGTTTCCTGTAATTAAATTCAAACTTATTAAATTTACCGCCAAATCGACAGACATTTTTTAAAATTTTTATAATATTAAAAAAAAATTAAGTTATGTATATTGTATATTACTTTCGTAATCTGACACCTAACGGTAGAAGGATTCCTAGCTTAAATAAATAAATCAAATAAAATATAAGCCATCATACCGATTGCATGTTCGTGATGTCTACAATGAGGTTTCAAACCCAACGAAACATGGCACACTTGAAATAACAATTCCAAAAAGGGATCAACAATCACATTATCTTCATTTGAACTACTCCAAACCAAAAAATCTTCTTGAGATAAATAACCATCAGCATTCACTTGCCCGTTCAACTCGGCCAAAATTTTCACAAAAACTTCACTCGGAAACGAACTAAGCGCATCTGTTGTTAAATTTTCCACGTCCAAATTACAACTTTGTCTGCTTGTGATACTCGATCTCGCGCTGTTCTTCCTGAACGGCTGCCTGTCGAACAACTTCTGGACATCATTGTGTGTACTACTTTCACGAGCCACAAACAACAAAATGTCTTTCATGTGTTGAAGCTCTTTCGGATTTAACAAGCCGTCACGGTCCATATCAAAGATTTTGAAACAAACTTTAAACATTGTCAATTGAAGAAATTTTGTAATAGTTTATTACTTACATTTCATCCTTTCAACGGTAGGTCCTCGACACGCTGCAGAAACTCCACAACAAAGCTCTTTAAAATCAACATGACCATCTCTGTTTACATCTAAAGCTAAAAATAACCTACAAACCAACAAACAAGATTTTTAAATCAGAACAAAAAATGAATTGTTTTAAATATGTACAAAGAAATCTACTCAACAATCAAAATATATTACATCGAACTTTTTTGAATACACACCCTTGACAAGCAGTTGCAGGTATCGGCGGACTGATCAAAGAAATAACGCAATTTAAATCCAACTGTCCGGAAGGTGATGAACTCTGCAATGACCAAAAACACTTTTCAAGCTCACAAATGTCCAGCTCTTCGAGATGAGTGACACCGGCCAACGACTGATAAAAAGTCGGCGTTTCCAACTCTGAACTTAAAGTAACACAAGGGGAAGTCAACAGCCTAAACAAATTCAAAATCACAATCAACTTATAAAATCCAATTCCTCACCATCTCGAAAGCACCGTCGCCTCTTTATTGAATTGAATCCAAGCCCTGAAATGATCAAAGCCAACCCTATCCTGTCCAACACCGAACAGAGACATCAAAGTCCTGTCCCAAAATACGTTCGGTTTGTTGCAATCGCTTGGCGGTACAGTGCCTTCGGTTTGCAAAGCATTTTGAAAATCTGCTTTTGTTATATGCGTACCTGAATCGTTGCAATATAAAGTCCACAAAAATCTAAAATCATGTTTATGTAACGAATGTTTTTGTTTCAATATATAATTTACTTGATTTTTTCTTCTTGCGTGCCTTTTGTCAGTAAAACTAAGCCACATATTAGATCTCGTAGTGCTATGCCTCGTTGATTGCCCCCGCAAGCCGTGTATAGCCATTCTGCTATCGTTATTGGAACACCATCACCCAATACATTTTGTGTAAAAGCGCTTTTGCTCAAGAGATTTCCAACACCGGCGAGTCGCTTGAAAGCCTCACGCACTCGCTTTTGTTCAACATCGGACACTGAAAATGTACACATCAAGTCTGGAATATGAGACTTTGTTTGTGAAATATTTAAATATAAACAAAGATAGCTGATTCATTGCAAAATCTGATTAGATAACCTAACATTTCTGTGTTATGTCTAAGAGCGAATAATTTGTTCCTTATCGCACTGTGGCGAGTAAATGTTAATTTCAATTCTAAAAATAATCAAACTACATTAGCATTAGACATAAAAATTGGCTACTTTTCATGATTACAATTGGGCTTTCAAGGTCGAAACTTCTGTGCAATTTTCTACAGCAACGAAAACGTCAACAATATCCCGCTATAAGTAATTCGTTATCTCCACCGCAATAATCTAATTACATTGCTAATTAAGCAATAATTTAATAATTACGTCCATAGTTAACAAGACGTTATGTACACCGCAAAGTACAGGAAACGAATTGGGTCAACTCGGCGAACTCGAACAACGTCAATAAACGGGAATTTACATGTAAATTGGTAAGAAAAACGGATCACATGATTGACATTCCAGTCAATAAGGTTAGGTATCCGATGACAACAAAATCACTTACTTCGTTTGACAGCGTCTTCGTAGCTCAAACAAGAACGCTTCGAATCTTTAGCACCCATTTTCCGCGCATCCACTCCTGATAAATCACATTTTAAACATCGAAATTTCGTCGGAAAATCACAAAAATTCGTACGAAATGACAACCGTTTTATTTACTTCTTCAGGTTTACTGCACCGATATGAAATACGTCCGTACACTACCAACATGCAAAAACGTAACCATAAAGTTATAAATCAAATGACTTTAGATAAACAAATTAAAAAGTATATTACAATCGTTAATATAAGTATATATAATATACAAAATTTGCAACAATAATCGTTGATTGAGTATTTTCAATTCACACAGTAGATATAATTTACGTCGAATTGGGCTACTACAATTGAGCTACATTCACAGCGTTGTTGACGTTTGGTTTTACGGGAAGGTTGTAGCAAGGAATTTACTAAAATGTCTGGCTTTACCTCCGCCATATACAATAATGTTTTTAAAAGAACGTCGACGTTAACTTTGGCGGTTGTCGTAGGCGTATTTTTCTTCGAAAGAACCTTCGATTTAGCCTCGGATACAATCTTTGAATCCGTCAATAAAGGGGTAAGTTATATAACGTCCTGTCCTTTTAAAACTAATTACATAATTTGCAGAAATTATGGAAGGATATCAAAGACAACTACTCAAGTTAAATTAGAAAAATTATTGTAGTCTTTATTAAATAAAATGTGATAACGTAAATGGTTTTTATTCGACATTCCAAGGCGCTTCCGGCCGCTCCAAATCCCATGGTTGTGCTTTTTTAAATTGCGGTGGTTCGTTCAACGAAACGCCGTTTTCTTCCAACGTTTTAATAAACAAAGCCAACTTGTTGTTTTCATTGTCTGGCTTTAAATCGCTGTACATTTCAATAATACCGCTTTGTAGACATCTTTGTGCGAAGACCTAAAATGTTAATGTGACACGATGCATTTCAAATAGGACGACTTACTCGCGCTAGGTTCATATAGGCAGAAGCGTCTGTGTTTCTGTATAACTGTTTATGTAAAGCCCATTCTTGCGTGCTTACTTTGAGCACTTCACCGTTTTCAAAATGAACGACTGATGCAGTCACTTGTCTCGAACTAGCAGTTAGTTTCAATCTGCAAACTATAAAATATTGTTTTGTTCGATTTTTTGGCTTTACTTACTTGTGCCAGAAGCTTCGCCCCTTTCTATCGACGTGGTAACCGTCGGGTTTGTATGCTATGCGTAACTTTTCTAAATTTCTTGGGTTTCTATTTGTTAAAATTGGTGCTATTTCATTGTTTGTTGTTAAATTGCTTGAAAATCTTGACTGAACGCTTGGTTTCAATAATACATTTCCAAGTCGGGTTAAATACATCGCAAAGAACAATAGGAACAACTTTCAGGTTAGAATATTGTTAACGTCGTTCGATAGATGGCGGAAGTCTAATTGCAAAAAAGATCATATATAGACCGTTCGTAAAGATCTTATAAGTAATTTCCATTGGTGATAAATTTACAATTTTGAGTAAGTTCACTTTTTGTACTGCTCTATAAATCTAGATAAAAGAATTATATATTTAATTATAAGCTTGCTGCTAGGACCTTCTCTTCACTGGTCAAAACCATTCGATCCAGACTGGATTGTTGTGAACATAGTGAACTATTAATTTTAAGCCTGTTCGTTTATATAACACGATTTTGCTTCAGAATACTCTGGACGACGTTAAAATATTTTATCTACGACCGTAGGATTTTTCGCACTCCAAACAGTGCGTAAAGTAATTCATTATAACACAAGTGATGTAATGGATTCATTATAACACAAGTGCGATAAAGTAAAGTATTTGACGCAGTGTGAACCACGGCAAAATGTCAGTACTTGCCGACACCGTTGCTATGAAACATTTAGGGAGAGACATGACATTGCAGGTGACATTTAACATATTTAACGAATTTCGGTAATTTTCTTCATATTTACGGTCATAGATAAAATAGTATACACAGTGTACTATTTTCTAACTCGCATGATAATTAAAGAATGGACAACTTCTTACTCTCGATTACTCCAAGCATAAAGTACAATATGAATCCTCTATCCTCCTTGATAATACAATTCAACAAGCCTTTGGCATGTTCATTTAATAACTGAATATCTGTAATTGTAAAAGATAAAGGAGAAAAAACCTATCATATTATATTTATTACTAAATCGTTAAAAAGAGACAAAAATACATTTTTAATCTTACAATAACTTAACCGAAGAACTTAAAATTGCACTGTTAGGCGAACTGAAATAAACGTTTATCTTTCCGTTACGAAATGAAAAAAACTAAAAGAGGAAAACATCACAATACATATTTAATATATTCATATATATAATATATATATATATATAAATTGAAAAATCTATCTTTGGTAGATTTTTTATTAATTTCCTAGCGGTATAAAGAAATACATATGTTGTGTATGTACATCTGTTAGAATTTTTTTTTATCGATCAATAGTTTCGATATTGTCTCGAATATTAAACGAGCGGAAATTTTTCAGACGAAAACAAACGATTTATACATGAAAACATAAATCCATCGTTATAAAAACAAAGACAAATCAAAATACTTGATTATGAGATCAACTAAATTTTATTTCTTGCATTAGTTGAAATGAAATTATGGGTTTCACATAGAAAATTGTATAATAAATCGTATAAGCAAGACACTATTTCTGTACACAAGTCATGATTTATACAAACCTAATGTAAGTGCCTTGCTTATAATTTATATTAATATATAATAGCGTTTAGTACCTTATCACACTACGCGTTTTGGCTGTTCGGTCAAAATGCATCCAGTTTCAATTAACATTGATTTCAATTGCAATCATCACATTTGTTCGGTTTCACTGTCTTATTAAAATCACATGTTAATTGAAACGAGATGCGTTTTGACCAGACGGCCAAAAGTCATTGACAAGGCCTTTACTCCAAATGAGCATTAATACTATTTAATATGCAAAACCCATGACTCATTAACAATTTTTTACGATACGATCCTACCGTTAAGTTAACCACGATAACGCATACAACTTAAAATATTTAAATGAAACTAAATTAAATAAAACTAAATGTACCGCTTTGCTAATAGTCTTTTTAAAAACAAACCTATCACTCTGTGTACTAACTTTTCGACTGTCTTCTATCAACTAACTTTATGTCACGCACCTGTAAATTGTGTTCGCTCTTTGCTGCAAATTTAATCAGTGCTTGTGTTGAAACCTGTGTAGAATGCCTCAGGTCCAAACGCACCAAACTTTCGCACTTTGATAGATGTTCCAAACTCAGTTCCGTCACCAATTTAGAATGACTCAAGTCCAAGCTGATAAGGTTCGTTACAGTACCTGCTGGTTTAGTGCTAAGCTGCGCTATGCCTGCGTCCGATATCCTTGCACAGGAACTCAAGCTCAAAGTACTTAAATTCGGTAAGTATTGGGTTACGTATCGCATAGCAATATCGGTTACGTCAGTTCCGGCTAATCTCAAGGTGTGCAAGTTCCTGAAACGTATCTTTTCTTCCGTTAAACATCGCGAGTCATTATTCGGACCTAGGATTTCCCGTAAAGCGGAATCGTTAAAACCCGACACAAAACTGACATCTAAGACTTGCAACTGTGCACAGTAACAACTGCGTAACGCGATCACCGATTTGACATTTGTGCTGATCAAAGATAACTCTTTCAAACCTGTTAAACGTTGTATCAGCCAAGGTAATTGATATTTATTTATGTGGCACCAATCAAGTATTAATATCTCCGGCTGTCGCCTGACTATCCCTTTTAAATGCTCTGAAGATATGTGCTTTTGCGTAAAGTCCATTTTCTTCCACAAGCTGGGATCGATGCTATACTGTGCCCACGTTTTACAAACCAATGAGCATGTGTATAAATCTTTCGGAGATAAATACTTGAAAACATGCAGGGTGCATTCTTTATCCAACCCAATATTCGTCGAAGGCAGTGTGTTCATCATAATCGGGGCGGGTCTTATAACGTACATCGGTTTCTTCAAAACTTTTCCAGTATTACCTGATAATTGCTGTGCTAGCTGCATACGTAAAGCTTGTTTTCGAGGGGCTTCGCTAATTTGCGCCTTGGTCTCCATTTCGCATTCGCTGCTGCGCCTCTTTTTGACGGGCACCAAATCTTTAATTTCTTTATCGTTTTCGCCACCTGAATCGCTGATGTGGTCCTGATGGGCTTTCATTTCGAAAGCACTAGATGCATCCGAACTTATCGACATTCGACGCATATCCGACGACTTTTGTCGCGCTCGAAAGTGTCGAGGACGGTAATCGGTGTTTTTGCCAGATTTACAACACATCGGACACTCCCACGAATTCGGCATATCCTCGTTTATGTAACCGCTGAACTGAGGACACAATCTCTGGACGCAAGCTGGATGAGTGATTTCGTAACATACCTGCAAATATAAAAATTATAAATGTAAAAAATAAAAATTTAAAAAAATAAACGTTGTGACGTTTCTAAGAAAATGAATTGTTTTATCTTTTGCGTATGTACGTAAATTTAGTATAAATAAATACTTGATTTATTGACATACCGAACATTCCATTAAACTACTGGCACTTTCGCAACGTTGCGGGCCTTTTTGTAAAGGCACGACCGGTGTTTGGCCCCATCCATCGAGGCCACAGTGCAAACAAGCTGCTGTTACGGGCAACATAGGTTGAAGGCACTGCCGCATATTACAAGTTTGTTTTGCTCGGCCTGGTCCGCCAAATTTGACCATATCCAAACAAAAACTGCACTCACCGCAGTCACTTCTTTGACAGGCTTCGCACTTTTTACATCTAAAATAATTATTAACAGAATAATAAACTAACGATATCATTCGCACGACAAAAAAAGTACATTCCACAACAGAACTGTCAGTAAAAAGTAAGAAGATTTTTTGAATGTTAAAAATCACGCGACAGAAAAATATTTTACACAGAAAAAAGGTAAATTGTATGCCAGAAATGTATATATTGCCCGGCAAGTATTACGAAAAAATAAAAACATAACCCTCTTCTATATTAAATAAGGATTAAAAAATGTTGATAACATATTTTTAAATTGTCTATCTACTGATATTTTGAAAATAGAATGAAATTTAAATAGGTATTTACGGATCTCAGCAATATTATAAAGTTTCTCGCTAATTGTACGCTATGGTAGCCTTTTCAATATAGTGTTGCCAGAAGATGAAAGTTAATGGCGAGAAATACAATATAATT
This sequence comes from Lethrus apterus, assembly GCA_018397195.1. Lineage (NCBI taxonomy): Eukaryota > Metazoa > Arthropoda > Insecta > Coleoptera > Geotrupidae > Lethrus > Lethrus apterus. The sequence goes on along the minus strand of JAFFZR010012072.1, from coordinate 1,957 downwards.
CAGTTGATGTTCTGCCGTTCGATTATTTTATTTTGACGTGCCAGTTTACGTTTTGTCGTGGCTAAAATTAGCTTACCGGGCAATATATATTTTCTGGTGTGCTATCTACCTTTTTTCTGTGTAAAATATTTTTCTGTCGTGCTAAAAACATTTTTAGCTTGTTCTTTATGTTTTACTGGTGTTCAACAAATCTTTTCTCCCGTTAATTTGCGTTTTTTGTCGGGCCGTTAAATCCCACCCATTATTACGTGCCGGACAAAATGATAGGACGTTTGCTATTTTCATATATTTCATATATTTCGTATAACGTAATAAGATATATGTATATTTTACACTCCTTATATATTGGATATGTCCTTGAGAGTATGCATATAGAATTACAAGTTTGTATCTTGTAACGAAGGAAATTAGAAAAAAAAGTGTAAACATAGGCTGATCTTGCCCAGTCAAAATGATAGTACATTACTAAAAAAAAATTCAATTATGCGATGGAAATATTTTTTTGATGGCATATTAATATTCGGTGAATACCTTTCCGCTGTACAACATCTAATAGTCGATTAGGAAGTGATTCGCACAACTGCTGAATATTTTCCTGTCTTAGAAAACTCCAATTTGTGAGAATGCTTTGATTTAATTGCGTAACATCTTCATACTGTTCACCATTCGCGTACACACTTCTTGAAAGTTGTGCCCATATATTTTCAATAATGTTAAGGTCGGGTGACCGGGCCGGCCACTCGAGAACTATCACATTTTTGGTTGTAAAATAAGCTTTAACGCATTTCGCGGTATGTATTGCAGCATTATCTTGTTGAAAAATGAACGAATTGCCTGCAATACGAGTCGCGTGCTGATTTAACTGTTCGTCTATCAATTTTATATATCGTTCACTATTCATACGGCCTGATATGAATTTAATATCAGTTTTGCCATGGTATCCAATACCGGCCCACACCATGACACTACCGCCACCCATTTGCCGGTGACTCAAATATTGTTCTTCTTTCCTCAAATCATTGAAATAGTAATTCCAGCCATCAGGACCATCTAGATTAAATTTTTTCTCGTCGCTAAATATTACACTTCTCCACTCCTTGTTCCAGGAAACATGATCGCGCGAAAACTTCAAACGAGCTTTCTTATGTTGCTCACTTAGAGGAGGTTTTCCTTTCAGTTTTTTGCATTTAATTTGTTTATTGTTCTGCAGAACACGTCGTACAGTCCTTACGTTAGCCGAAACTCCTGCTTCTGCAGCGATTTTCCTCGCAGTTCCCTTTAAAATTGGATGCAGTGCGTAAGATGGCTCGTCTATCGCGTTCTGTTATAGCACGAGGCCTGCCGCTACTCTTCTTTTTTCCGTAAACTCTCGGATTTTCGAGGTAATTATACACTACGTGACGGCTTCTATTCAATAATTTTGTAATTTTGGTGATTGTTTGATTTTGTGACCGCAATAACAAAATCCGGTCTATTTCACTTTTGTCCAACTATTTTCCGCGACCCATTTTAATTTCAATGGCGCAAATGTTAAGAAAACGGTATAGAAATGCAAGATTGACACATCTGCTTCTAGTCACTACAAATCAACCACTACTATTATACTATATTACGAACGTAATAATGGAAAATATTAAGGTGCATCCACACCTAACGAACGAACGCGAACAAGCGCGAATGAGCACAAGTGAACGAACATGTGCGTGAAGTGTAGACGGCACACGCGCACGAACGAACATGAACGAACAGCTTTGAATGCTTTCCGCGGATTGTCGATACTTCAAAGAAAAGTGCTCGTTCGTGTTCGAACGTGTGTGAACGCATTTGGCTAGTGTGGACGGTACGACTGCATTCGATTTAACGGAACACTCACGAACATTTGAATTCCGGCCGTTTATGTTCATTCGTATGCATTCACGTTCTTCGACTTGCGTTTGAATTTGTTAACGTTTGTTCT
>JAFFZR010012071.1:2053-29111 GCA_018397195.1 Lethrus apterus | reverse complement strand
TTATTCTTCTAAGTAAAAAAAGAAGTCATTTTGAAGGTATACAAGTACTGATCAAGCTAATAATTTGACACTTCTCTTCTTTTAAGGTTATAGTTATAAAATAGTACCAACTTAGCAATGTCGCCACCTTAAAATTTGAGGTCACGTGGTGGTCACTTCCAATTGCTCACTCTGTATAATAAAGCAGTGGAGATTATAATCTGTGGTGGAGAGGGTCTAAAAAAAAAACGTAGTAGAGCTTGTTTAAGTTAAGGTTACGTCATCAATTTATCTGCGCGAATAGTGGGAGAAAGTTCATTGCTTTAGTCTGAACGCGAGAAGCGAGTATAGGTTAGAATTATTTACTGAGCAAATAATGCCTTTATATAAGTATAAGTACACAACGTCTATAGGAAACTAATTACTATCTAAATATAAATTACAAACCATAAAACTTACCAAAAACTTTAATTGGAAATTACGAAAAATATCATATGCCACTGCATGGATTAAAATGTATTAAGTGGTGCCAACTAAAGACGAAAAATTCAAAAATTCTGCGCATTGTTGACGTACCCGAGTTCTTAACTTAAACAGGCTCTATTACCATACCTTTATGTTTACCCTCTTCGGAGAAATTTTCGCGCCCGTGACAAATCCGTGGTCCGGGCCGCACTTAAAAAAGTACTGCGTCAATTTTGTTTAATAAAAAGTGTGCAATAAATCAAAAGAGAATTTGTATATTATAGGTTTGGTTCGCTCCGTGATTGAAATCCAAAAGGTCAGTTTTTGCGATATAAAAGTATAGATTGTATGTGTTGGGTTGGGTTGGCTCCGTGATTGACAATCAAAAGGCCAAAAAGGAGTACAGTGTGACACGTCGGGGCCCAACGGTCGGACCCTTTTCTATGCCGGGCCCGTCTCCTCTCTGCGGCCCTGTTTTTCCATCTTTTTAAATAATAATAAGTATTATAAGCCCGGCTTATACGTCCAGGGACAATCAGTTCGGTCTTCCGTAGTTTTCTTTTCAACCCATTCGCATTCCAAAAACGTGTGTACTTTTTCTCCCCGTCCATTTTTAAACTGCGCGCCGTCGCATTATGCAATAGATTGTGTTTAAAGTAACAACATTCCATAAAATGCATGTTAGTTGTGGTTAAAGTACCACATTAAAAAAAAATTACTACAATATTACACAAATTGCAAATAATTAATTACACGATTCTTCAGGCCATTTTTTAATCTTTCCCTTCCCCACAGCTCTTAATTTTCTTTCTGTTTTTTAAAAATTCTTTCTCTGTCAACCTCTTTTTCGTCGTTCCATTTCCTTTTTATTTCCTTGTATGCTATCCTCACTGACTCGCACTTTGATTTCCATTCTCTGGCTATACATCATAGTTTTCCTTAATTGTCCCCTTTCTTGGTTTTTCAACAAATTTTCATTTTAGATTCGATGAAACCAATACGGAATCGGGAACCTGCGTCCAAAACTGTATCGGAGGCTTTTCGAGGGTTTACTCGGCTACGAAACAACTCATGGCGGAGCGACCGAACCCAATATTCCTGGACGCCGGCGATGACTTTCAGGGCACTCTTTGGTACAATCTGTTCAAATGGAACGTCACGCAATATTTTTTGAACATGCTTCCCACAGACGCCATGGTGAGGGGCTCCATAATTGTACTTAAAGCCAATTGGACTTAGTCCAATTTTGGATTTTAAGTCCAACTATTGCAAGTCCAATTTTTGAACTTAATTCAAATCAATTTTAATTTAATTTAAAAAAATTTTGGACTTTTTTTGGAGTTGTATCTTCGAAATTCAAATTTTGGACTTATAGACATTGGGCAATCACGAATTTGACGACAAGGTCGCCGGAGTCGTGCCGTTTTTGCAACACATTAAAGCACCAGTTGTCATCTCGAACATCGACGACTCGTTAGAGCCGTCCATTCAAGGACTTTACAACAAGAGCGTCGTCGTAGAAAGGGATGGAAAAAGGATTGGAATTGTCGGAGTTATGTTATCGGCAACCAACGTAAGTCTTAGGAAAAATTTGTGCATTTCAGGAAAGAATTATTTCAGTTAAAGTCCAAAAATTTGGACTTGATTAAATTAATTTCATACTTCATTTTCGCTTTTAAAGCTTTGAAGATAGATTTTGTGTACAGAAAGCTCCAGGATAGGATTATAATCCAATTTTAGACTTCAATTAAATACATTTGGGGGCCATTTCTGATTTTTTTTTTAAATTAAAGGAAATAACCAGCACAGAAAATTTAATATTTTTGGACGAATCCGAATCAGTCAACAAAGAAGCCCAAAGGCTTTTAGACGAAGAAAATGTCTTCACCGTCGTGGTTCTTTCCCATAGTGGTTACGATATTGATCAGGAAATAGCCAGAAAGGCCATTCCTGGTATAGGTTTAATAGTCGGCGCCCATTCGCACACTTTGCTATATTCCGGTACTTTTTCGCTTTGGGTTTTATCAAAGATTTAATTTTCCTCCTTTAGGAAGTCCACCACTTGGTACAGCCGCTGGACCATATCCAACTGTAGTTAAACGTCAAGACGGTGGTAAAGTCTTGGTGGTACAAGCGTCAGCTTACACGAAATATTTGGGTAATATTACCATTGATTATGACGTAAATGGTGAACCTATTTATTGGGATGGTAATCCTATTTATTTGGATGAAAGTATTCCTCAAGGTAAGTCCAAAAACAACAATAAAAAAGTTTCGTAAGTCCAATCCATTGATAGATGAACAAATGAATGCCCTTTTGGAACCATGGAAATTACTAGTTGACAGAGAGGGTTCGCGACCGATCGGCGAAACCAAAGTCCGCTTGACGCAGTCCAACTGTCGATACGAAGAATGCACTCTGGGAAATTTGATAACGGACGCCTTTGTCTATAGCGTAAGTTCAAAAATAATTTGTGTGTCGATAAATTATTTTTGAATTTTAGTACGTTCCCTTGGCGGAAGAAGGTAGTTGGACTTATGCACCCTTGGCGATCATAAATGCCGGTGGAATAAGAACACCAATCGAAATCGGAAGTACGTTATAAGATGGATTTACTAAGTAATTTTTGAAAACATTTTTTTTGCAGACATAACTTTTAATGATTTGGCCTTAGCGCAGCCATTCGAGAATACCGTCGATGTGGGCGAACTTCAAGGGAAATATATAAAGGGGTTTTTGGAAATCGCCGCAACTCCATACTATTACTCTAAGGGTTACGCCGACGTTAATTTGTTGCAACTTTCTGGTATGTAAGTCCAAAATTCAAAAATTACAATTAGAATTTTATAAAGTTATTAGTCTAAATTGTTTTAATATTTTTTCACTTATGATAGTGACTTAATTTTATGTAAATAAACTTAGCATATTGAAATTTTTATAAATGGAGTCCAAAAGTACAAAATACAAAATCAAAATATTTTACTATTCATTTTAAATCTTTAAAAATTTTGTTTCTGAAATAAACTTAAAATAGATTTGGACTTGAAACTTACGAAGTCCAAAATACAACACGCATTATCAAAGCTAGATATTTTATTTCTACATTTATGTCTCTGAAATGGACTTATTAGCTTGGAAATGGAATTTGTAAACAACTTAGGTTTACAAAAATAATCTCCAAGTCCAAATTTGATGCAAATTGAATTAATAATTGCAAAATGTGCACAAATATACTTAGTAAGTCCAAAATACAAAAATCACAAACGCCATCTTTTATAGCATTTTTATAGTATTAAAGGTCATACATTTTAGGATTTTTTAAATTCTTGTTCCTGAAATGGACTTGTAAGTCCAAATAGGCTTCTGAATTAAAAAAAAAGAATTAAGGTCGTTGTCTTTTAGTTAAATATTTTTTATTTGTACATTTTTATTTCTAAGTTCAAATATGGCACGAATGCACTTAGTAAGTCCAAATAAGTCATAATTGTAAGTTCAAAATACACAGATTCGAAAGTCCAAAATTTTTAAAGGTCAAATTTGTCACGAATTTCCTTATTAAATTAAAATTAAAAAATTACAAATAATTTTAGACTTTGTAAAAATGGCCTTAGTGAGTACGTATTTAATAAACTTAGCAAGTCCAAACTACAAAAATTACAAACAATTTTTTTACTTTATTAAAGCGCGAAAATTTTAGGACTACCTGGACTTACCAAGTAGGACTTACCAAGTATGCACAAAATGTCTGCAAATACAAAAATTATGATCACATGATCAGTATCGTATAATTCATTTAAATTTATTAAAATTAAAATACGTTGGGTAAGATAATTTTTGTTCCTGAAGTGGATTGTCTGTCCTTGTCCTGTAGTATGTCTAAATAGGTTGCAAATGCACTAAGTCCAATTAGGACACAATCAGATACAGCAAGTGCAACATAGAAGAATTATAAACCAAAGCTATCAAAGCTTAAATATCTTAAGACTTCGTTTGACATTTTGAAATGGACTTATTAGATAATATGCTACAGACTCACTTGCAACTTAGCAAGTTCAAAATACGGTAATTTTAAATGGAAATTTATTTTTAATTTAAGTCCAAATAATTTTTGATCTCAAAATTTACGTTTATACAAAAATTATTTTTAGTCCAACTTTGGTGGAAGTAGAATCAGACACTACGAATTTTGCACAAATGTCAAGTCAGTCCAAAGAATTACAAAAGCTATTTTTTACTTTATTAAAGTTATAACTTTCTTAAATGGACTTGAAGGCTAAATTTGGGATTTAAATAGAAAAATCGGTATCTTATAAGCTTATAAGTAAAACCGTTTTGGTTTGCATTGTTCTTCTTGAAATGGACTGAGTGAGTCCAGATATGGCGCAAATGCAAAGTACGAATAGGGTAAAAATGGACTTGGAAAGTTCCAAATCCAAAAAATAAGATTTTATACTGTATTAGTCCTAATGGGAAAATTTTTTTTTTATTTCTGGATGGACTTACAAGTCTATATTTGGTAGAAACGAAGTCAAAATCTAAACATAATCGGAATCTTATTCTTTAATTATATGCAATTAATTGTGGGTTTATTTGGACTTATTCCGAAGTCCAAAATCTAAAATTTAAAGTTGGTATGATACGATAAAATTCTTAACCCCGAAATGGACTCCTTAATTCCACAAAGTGTGACTCCTTCGTCTAAGTCGTTTTAAGTCCAATAGTCCAATTTGGATATTTTTAGGTATACGCGTCGTTATGGATTTGAATGAACCAGATGGATCGCGCGTTACTTCGCTGAAGGTGCTGTGTCACAGGTGCGACGTTCCGAAATACGAAGACATAGACTTGGAGCGGTTTTATCGAATAGTGGTGCCGTCTTTTATGGTTAACGGAGGCGACGGTTACTCGATCATCGCCGAGAATTTGGTCAATCACAAGGTCGGCGAAGTGGACTTGGACATTCTGACGAGATATATTTCTCAAATGTCTCCGATAATAACGGGAGTGGAAGACAGGATAACCATAATCGGTGAAGTCGCCACGAGGAATTTCGGATGAAGTCCAAATGCAACAAATTATGTCATATATTTGGACTTATTGTAAATAAATTTTTAAGCGAATCGAATTGATGTTTATGTATTTAATTTATTCAACTGTTGAGGTTATGTATGATTGGGGGCATTTTGCACACTTCCGGTGATTGTATGGGAATCCATCCAGCTCTTAATTCCCTCGAAGCGACTGCAAATATTTAAATAATTGGACTACTAATTTGAACTTATCAATTAAATATAATTTTGACCTAATTTCGATCATTGTATCTTCAGACGTAAAGTGAAAATTTCGACTTTGACAGTAAGTTCAAATTTGGACTTTACAGTCCACTTCCAATTGCTCACTCTGTAAATCATTTATGGCAAATATAACTGGTATTATTGTAAAGGAGATAAAAGGTACGATTGATGCTGTAAAAAGTGAATTATCTGAAAATCTGCTGAAATTAGAAAAAGAAAATTCTATGTTAAGAAGCAAGTTAGACGACCTGGAGCAGTACGCAAGTAGAAATGATGTGAATAATTTGTTAATAAACAAACTTAAATTAAATGCTACAGAACTAGTGACTGATGTCACCGTATAGGCAAAAAAGCAATGAATATCAAAAAACGACGACCCATTATTATTGTCAGTTTCTGCAGACACATTACCAAACAAAAAGTGATTCAAAACAAGAAACAGCTGAAAGGTACCTATCTTTATTCAAGACTATCCTACAAAGGAGCGAGCCGATTTATTTAATGCTGCAAAAATCAAATTTGGTTTTAAGAATGTGTGAATATTTGAGGGCAGGATTAATTTAAACTGGCACGAAAATTTTAGGACTACCTGGACTTACCAAGTATGCCCAAAATTTCTGCAAATTAGTTCAAATGGACTTGCCAAATACGAAAGCTATGATCGGTATCTTATAATTCATTTAAATTAATTAAAATTTAAATACTTTGGGTAAGACAATTTTTGTTCCTGAAGTGGACTTACAGTTAGCAAATGCACTAAGTAGGACACAATCAGATACAACAAGTTCAAATCAGATCAAGACCAAAGCTATAAAAACTTAAATATTTTAAATCTTTGTTTGTCGTTCAGAAATGGACGTATCAGATAATTTGCTACAGACTCACTTTCAACTTAGTAAGTGCAAAATAAGAAACTTATTTTTCATTTAAGTCCAAATAATTTTTGATCACATAATTTACGTTTATAAAATTGATCTTAAAGTCCAAATTCCAAATCTTATACTTTAATTGTATGCACGTTAATTGTGGCTTTATTTCCGAACGGATTGGTAGATACAAGTCCAAAGTCTAAAATTTAAAATTGGTATGATACGATAAAATTCTTAATCCCGAAATGGATTCCTTAATTCCACAAAGTGTGACTTCTTGGTTAAATCGTTTTAAGTCCAACAGTTCAATTTTGATATTGTTAGGTATACGCGTCGTTATGGATTTGAATCGACCAGAAGGATCGCGCGTTACTTCGATCATCGAGAATTTGGTCAATCAAAAAGTCGGCGAAATAGAATGGAAACGGGAGTGGAAAGCAGGATAACCATAATCGGTGAAATCGCCACGAGGAATCTCCGATAGTTCAAATGCAACAAATTTGTCAGTCTATATATTTGGATTTAAAATTGTAAATAAATTTTTAAGTGAATCGAATTGATGTCTATGTATTTAATTTATTCAAGTGTTGAGGTTAAGTATGATTGTTGATGGTTCTATCGATCCAATCTCTGTAATGTGCGACCTTGACGTATACCCCTGGTTTGTTGGCGTAGCCGCAGTGTTGTCCCCACGACGTCACGCCGATTAGCGTAAACAGACCTTGAAAAAGATTTCATAGAAACAATAAAGTAATGGAAACTAATACTCACCGTTGTGTAAACAGGCCAAAGGACCTCCACTATCACCATCGCAGGCATCGATCCCTTCGTCCAATGAACCAGCACACAACATACCGTCTGTTATTGATTTACCATAAACATGGGGCATTTTGCACACTTCCGGTGATTGTATGGGAATCCATCCAGCTCTTAATTCCTTCGAAGCGACTGCAAATATTTAAATAATTGGACTACTTTGCACTTATCAATTAAATTTAAATTTAATTTTGAGTCCAAATTTTACTTTACACTCCAATTTTTTTTTTTTCAAAATTTTGGCTTGATGATTTACCCGCCTTTCCCGATTTTACGGATCCAAATCCCGAAATTGTACAGTTCATGCCTTGCTCGGTCATAAAGTCCAAATCCGGCAAACATATCGGTTGAACGTCTTTGGTTAGATTGAAGCCGATTCCCTTCAATTTAATCACAGCTATGTCGTTGTTCATGCGCGATCCGTTTCGAAATTCCGGATGGACGTAAAATTCCTCGATGTACGTTCGCTGTTCTGTGCCTTCGTCCACGTCCACTTCGTAGTCACCGGCGACGACGACGAAGCCACCCTTTGTGTATCCACTCAAACAGTGAGCTGCGGTTAAAACGAAACGTTGAGCGACGACGACGGCGCCACACCAATGAGACGATTTATTTTTCACATTCAAACGCAAACTGGCCTGGAATTTGTTCACAATTGGATTTGGACTTATGGACGTTTGGATGAAAATACCTGCCATGGGTAATGGCCTTTTTGTGCTAAAAGGCCCTTCACGACTCTGAAGTGTACATCATCGTTTTCCAAAAATACGTCGTCGTTCCTGTAGCCGCATCTGTCGGAAAATGTCGATATGGGAAGCGTCGGCGGTACTTCCGGTTTCATACTTCTTGGACTATCTATGGAAGAAAAGTATATTTTTTATCTAGTAAAGTTCATAAAACGTACTTTCGTATTGATCGCCACAGATGACTCCGACGTCTTCGCTGTGGTCGCAGTTATGTACGCCCCAGTCCCAATGGTAGCAATCCTCTAAGGCCGATTCGTTGCCTTGACAGAACACTTGATCGAGCCAGATTTGGCCTTTACCTAATTGAATAATAAAAAATAATAAAATTGAACAATAGTATTTGAAGTTCATTAAATGAATTAAAAAAGTCTAACGTTGAGATTTTGCTCCAAAAATTTTGACTTATTTTTAAAAATTGAATAAAAATAAGCGACGTCAAGTTTTGTAAATTGAGAATAAAAAATAAAACAATGTTTAAAAAAGGATATATTCATCAAAGCTAATATACAACGATTAATCCATAAAGTAGAATAAGGTAGCTTTTAAGTTTGTTGTTTTTAAAGTTCATTGTTAGTTATTAAATTGGAATAGTTGTGAATCGGACAGCCTGAAAGAGAAAATTGGTTAAATCGTGAGATAAACAAACACTAGAACGTACTCACATGTATACCAGGGTGAATTTCAAGAATGTACCCCAAAACATGAGCACAAGTAGGCTGTAAATTCGTTTTGCATCCAAAGAAAATGCATTTTGTAAAATCAAAAATAAAACACAAGAATCGAACGGCGTCATTTGCGTGAACAAGACATTTCCGCGTAGCTCGTGTACACAAAATTAGTTCAAAAGTCTGTAAAAGTTGATCAAAATTAATATAAACAAAAGTGCTTGTCAAGAAAGAAAACATAACCTAACATCTGGAATACTTACGTGCACGAAAATTTAGTATCAAGACAACAAATCGAGTCCCAGAAGAGCGAAGACACCGAAACCGCAAGTATTAGTGTTTATTAGTCAATAATTCAGTTTAATCGGTTTTAAAATTGTTAACATAATAACAAAATTTTGTAATTACACACTTTGTAAACGTTGTTACCAACCGAGTTCATTTATTTTGCACGCGACGACTCGTGACCACTAGTGTCAATTATAACCGACAGGTGGCGTGTACTTCAATTTGTCATTTGACATTTGTCAAAATGTAATTCTTGAATCGAATTTTTTTTATTGTTAATAAAGGATTAATCTTGTGAAATATTGAATTCCTTATCGTTACGATAATTGGCGCCCAACAACAACGAGAAATATTAGTTTCGATAAAAAATTCATTAGATAAATTTACATAATTTAAAATTATTCAAAACAAATCAGAGAAAAGAAAAGCAAAAAGCAAAAATAATTAAATGATTATAAAGTGATGAAAGGAAACAAAATTAGGTAGGGCAACGGCGATTATTCATTTGTTTACCGTACCGAAATTGTGCAAAAATCGAGAAGTATGTAGAGCTACCTAACGACTGGTAGAGGAATCTATGTCAGCCAATCGTTCGAATTTAATTTAAAGCACTGCTATAATTAAATACAATTTTCTTAAAATTTTGGTATCATTTCCGTTCTAAAATGTTACAACCTGAACGACCACTGCTTGCCCCCCCCCTTAGTTTTGATCGTGGGTACGCCTATGGTGGGTACTGTTAATTTAACTATCAGGCCTTAACGACAAAAAGTCAACAAATTTGTTATAAAATTGGCGAGTCTTCAAATTAATTTTATTTCTGATCATAAATTTGGACTTTACCTGGTCCGTAATATCCATCCTTTTTGACTTGTGAACTCCCCGAATATCCCAAATATTTGCAGACGACTTTAGCAGCGTCTTCATTAAAATCATCATCACAGACCGTGCCCCAAGTTCCATGATACCTAATTTCGATTCGTCCATCTTTCTCCGATTTTCCATCCGACAATTTCAATTCAACGGCGGCCTGAAAAATTACCTGAATGCAAAAAATAAGAAGTTGGTCTTTACCTCGCAGTATTGACTTCCTTCGTCGGATTTATCGTCACAATCGTGCACGCCGTCACAGACGAAATTAAAGGGGATGCAATCGTTGCCCGTTTCGCACTTCCAAGTATCTTCAGGGCACGACTTCTGAGGTGTTTTACAAACGACACCGACGATCTAAAAACAAAAATTATCGATTGCTTCGCCGATTGGTGAATTCGAACCTCTCGTTCTAAACAATTATGAACTCCCCATCCGTTGAAGTCGCAGTCGCGCAAACTGGTCTCGTTGCCCAAACACGTGACGTCGTCCATCATGTAAAAAGTTTCGTTCGACGACGGATTCGAATTAAAATACGAATTTCCACGGACTTCCAACGCGCCCAATTCGAAACCCAACTCTTTGCACAAAACGTGCCCGTTTCTAAGCCCGAACATGTCATCGCAGATGTAACCGGATTTACCAAAGGCTAAAAAAATGGACTTTAGTCCAATCGATGATTTAAAACCACTCACCTGAAATTAAAACGATTCCTTCGTAGGGATTCGGCGAACCGACCAGTTTCGCCTCGTAGCCCAATTTTTCGGCCTTGCAGCCTTTTTCGTCCATTCGATCGCCGCAGTCGCTCACACCGTCGCACACTTGATTGTAATTTATACATTTTTTGTTGTTGCATTCGAACATGTTGGCGCAGTTCAAAGTGAACTTTTTGTATTCGTAGTAGTCGTAATTGGGCAGTAGGAAAAGTCCACCGGAAAGTCCAACGTTAGTACCCAAAATAAAACAAGTGGCGTCGTTCTTCCTATAAACGTCAAATTATTTCTGTAGTTTTGACGCGCCGGAGACAATCTGGAGGAAACCATGGGGAATAATGAATGAGATATGGTTAGGAATTCCAGTTAGGAAGCCCAGAGGGCTGAAAGTGAGCGGAGAAAAGAAATAAGTAGAAAATTACAGACAATTAATGATGTGAGGTAAATATAGGTACGCTAACATCCTAGCAGGAAGCTGGGATGGGAAAGCGTAATGAAAAGACATATCCAAAGGCGAGGGAAGCAAGCAAAAAGAGAGGAAAGTATGGACGTAGTGGGCGAGGTGGAAAAGGGGTAGAAGGAGAAAGTATATATGCACATATAGCAAGAAGGCGGCATACTTAGAAGGTGTATTTTCAGCGGAAGGCGAGAGGATTGTGGTCAGATTTAGGTGTGGTAAAGCGGAAAAAGCCAATAAATAATGGAAGGACGAGGAATACAGGAGGTGCGGGTTCTGTGGGAAAGGAGAGGACCTGTGGGTACATTGGGGGACTGTCCGAAATCGTTGAAGGTTGTAAGAAGCAAGAGAACTGTGCGAAGAGTATGCGAGACGGAGGTGGAATTTTGGAGGAGATAAAAGAAATGGAAGTTGAAGGAAGAGAAGGCCCGAGAGTGCAGTCTAGTTAGAATAAGTGTAATAACGTAACGTCCTTTCCTTACCTGTAATTGAATGCTTTGCACTGTTGGCCTTTGGATTCAGTACATGTTTTGGCGCATATATTCAAGGACATGTTGTAGAACTTTTTGTCTTCTTTAACGGCCAATTTGGCCTTCGGTATCAGCGTGAATTGCTCGACGTACTTTTCGCAATGGCTTTCGTCTTTGGCATTTTCGCAGTCCTTAAATCGAAATTGCGTTAAACATTTGTACTCGGACTTAAGTCCGTTTATTACCGCGAAACCGTCGCAAACCTTCGCTTGAGTCACGCAGACGTCCTTTTCACAGCGAAAATCGTCCGCTTCGCAGCGATCCTTCGTTCCTCGATCCAAATCCTCGACCTCGACGAAATCTTCGTCCTCAAAAACGTAGTCGGCGTTGGGATCGGTCGTTGGAAAGGGTGGGGGAGCGTGTTTCGATGGTTTGTGGTCTTCGAATTTTTGCACGGTCCACGTATTTTGGACTGTACTGTGATTTTGGACTTTTCCATGATGTTCATCTTGCCTATTTAAATTGTGACCATTTTGAATGAAAATTGGCCACGTGTTTTGACCTTCAGACAACGTGGTATTAATTTGGCCTTGATGTACATAGACCGGCCGTACATTTTGACTTTCATCGTTACGATTCCCTTGCCAATTGCCACGTTGACCTTGACCTTTGTAAAGGTCTTGCGTGTTCTGATTTTGGCCTTCACTAACGTACGTCCATGCATTTTGGACTTCGGCGAAATCGCGCCGATTTTGATCTTCCCAATTTAAATTTTGGGTGACGCGACTTTCTTGTTGGAGATTTTGGTTGGAAATTTTCGTCCAGTTGGACGTCTGCTGGGTTTGATCGAGGTGATCGTAAAAACCTTCAGCTACCAACTGTCCACGTTGGGTCGGTTTGGATCTGCCGAATTCGGTACCTTGAGGATATTTTCCTTGGGATTGGGTGGCGGAGCCACAGTTGGTCCTGTAAGGATAATCACAAGCCTTGATGGCTGGATTAAAGACGGTTCCTGGCCCACAATCCTGCACGAAAGTCTGTCCGTTTGGGCCGCAATTTAAAAATTTCGAACAGTCGCTGGGATGAGGATACAGACCGATTTGGTTGGAGGAACATTTTGGTCGCAAAGTTTGCTGACTTTGAGCCACCCAGGGATTTTGAATGGGTTGGGTTCGATGGTCTTGGGTTTGTTGAGTTTGGTTGAGATTCCCATGGTAGCGAGTACCAAACTGATCTTGATTGTCGAACTGATTTTGTCGGGATTGTTGGTTTTGGACGTAATATCCACGTCCAAAAGGCGGCCTTTGTTGATGAAGATGCGAAGTGGAGTTTTTGTTTAAATGTTGATTGTGCTGATTTTGACTGTTGTGTCCACCAACAAGACTTTGGCCACCAGATTGATGTTGCCAAGTTGTGTTTTCTCTCTGTTGGTTAATATTTCCATTTTGACCGCTCGCTAAAAACTGATTTTGACGATCAAACTGATTTTGGTGTTCAAACTTATTTTGGTGATCGAACTGATTTTGGGGTTCAAACTGATTTTGGTGATCGAACTGATTTTGCCTTATAGCATTTTGTCCGCCCACTAAAAACTGATTTTGGCGGTGAAACTGATTTTGCCCGCTTGTATTTCGATTTTGTTGAACGATTCCGCCATTTTGGCCGCGCACTAAAAACTGATTTTGCCCGTCCAATTGATTTTGCCCACCGAACTGATTTTGCCCGTCGAACTGATTTTGCCCACCGAACTGATTTTGCTCGTCGAACTGATTTTTCCCACCGAACTGATTTTGGCCGCCGAACTGATTTCGCCCAGTTGAATTGTGTCGATTCTGTCGAGAAAATTGACCCAGATGATCGTTGACTTGAACGGGTTTCCGACCGGAAAATCCCCCTAATTGATCGTCGATACCAACATTTTGACTCGTACCGAACTGACGCCCGCTGGTCGCGTTAATTTGTGAAAATTCGTCCAACTGGTCGTCGACTTTTTGGGTTCGGTTCGTTTGAAGGAATTGATTTTGCGCGAAATGGCCTAATTGGCCGTAAAGGTTTGGTCCAAATTGACCTAATGGACGTACCCTTTGGTATTCGTATGTACCTTGATTCGTACCAAACTGATTCCCGTTGGTGGCGTTAATTTGAGAAAACTGGCCCAACTGGTCGTTGATTTGTGTCCGATTTTGAAGGAATTGATTTTGCGCGAATTGGCCCAACTGGCCGTAAAGGTTTGGTCCAAATTGACCTAATGGTCGTACGTTCTGGTATTCGTATGTACCTTGATTCGTACCAAACTGATTCCCGTTGGTAGAATTAATTTGTGAAAACTCACTCAACTGGTCGTTGATTTGTGTCCGATTTTGAAGGAATTGGTTTTGGGCGTATTGGCCCAATTGGCCGTAAAGATTTGGTCCAATTTGCCCCAAGTGGTGCTGCGATGTCATTTTATGGTATTGGTACGTGTTGTTACCTTGGTAAGGACGTACCACGACAAATCTGTTGGTGTACCCATGATGGAATCTAGAATCTTCAATTTGTTCTGTTCGATTTGCACACTCAGACTTGTAAGGAAAGTCACAGACGTTCGTCTTCAAATCGAAAAGTGTCCCCGGAGGACAATCCATAGCCACCTCGACTCCATCATGACAGCTTATGAATTTCTCACAGTTGGTATAATGCGGTATCAATCCTGTAAAACCGTGCGGGCAACTTGCTTGCGCTTCACTACTTAAAGCATCTTTGAGTTCCAAAGCCCTCGGTCCGGTTATGCAGTTGACTTTTTCCGGGTAATCGCATTCCGACGTCACCGGATTAAAAAGCGTCCCGGTCGCGCAATTCTGGACGAAACCCCTTCCCTTCCAGCAGTTTAGGAATTGGTTGCAGCTCAGTTCGTACGCGAATTGACCGGTCGCTCCTTTCGGGCATTTCTTGTAAATTGATTGCGAGTTGGTGTATTTTTCGAAATTTCCGTGCAATTTTCGACCGTCGACGAAAACGTTGGGATGCGGAGATAATTGGTCGGAATTTTGATCGAAGAAATTTAGATTTTGTTTGTTTTCGATGTGAGTGTGTCGTTCGGTTTGGTCGTAATTTTCGTTCGAATTTTGACTAATTTGATCGAAATGTTTAGTTTGATCAAAATTTTGACTGATTTGATCAAAATTTTGACTGATTTGATCAAAATTTTGTTCAATTTGATCCGAATCTTGACGAATTTGGTCAAAATTTTGATCAAAATGTTTAGTTTGATGAAAATTTTGATCGATTTGATCAAATTTTTGACTGATTTGATCAAACTTTTGTTTAATTTGATCCGAATCTTGACGACTTTGATCAAAATTGTAATTTATTTGATCAAAATCTTGATTAGTTTGTTCAACATTTTGATCAGTTCCTTGAAAATGTTGACTGGTTTGTTCGAAATTTTTCTTTGTGATACTTTCGATCGATAGTGAGGTTCGGTTTGGATTATTGTCGTTTTGAACTTTACTGTAATTATGGTGCATGATAATGTCGCCATGTTCGTTACTTGTTCCCTGCCAACCTAGCGTTTTTATTCCAACGGTATGTAAAGTCCTTTTGGACACATTTTGCTCGGGTACGATGATCTATACACGATTTCAATAACAAAAGGAAGCGTCAGCGTCAAATAAAAAATTTGAAGAATGTACTTACGGATTTTACGAACACTGCACTAAAAAGCACTAAAAATAGTTTTAGTAACATCACTTTAGTATTTCGGGTCGTTCACTAAATAACATCGTCGTTTAAAGAGGGCGTCTATCAACAAAATGTGTTTACTAGGAATTGATGCGACCAATAATCTAATCGTAAACAAGAAGGGTCAAGAAATTATCTCGTTGAGAAGAAAAAAAGTATTTTGATGTCGCTGAGACAAAATTACTATCCGTTTGTTTGAAAATGAATCCGACGTTTTGGAGAATTTTATTTTTGATTAAAATAATCACACATCAATCAATTAAAAGCTACAGTTGAAGACTTTTAGTCCATAAAATTAAAAGCTAAATAAAACAAAATTGGATAAATAAAATTGATCATAACACACCTTAGAGAAATCGTCCATAAAAGTCCATAAAATTAAAACCAAAAAAATTAAACAAAACAAAAATTTGGAAAAAAGCTAATTACTTTACAGATTCAAAGCTATAAAAATTAGGTTATATTTTCAAAGTTTAAAACAACGAACAAAAAAATCATTTACAAGTTAAAATACAAAAAAGACATTTATTGAGTTGCAAGCTATGTGTTAAGAAATTAAATTAAATTAATTTTAATATAATTAAAAAAATATAAAAAATTAATTTAAATTATACATGCTTATATCTACAAGCTGTATATAGGGAAAAGTGATTTTTCACAATAATTTTGCATTTTCATCATTTTTTTAAAACACGTAATAAAAGTATGCAAAAAGCCCAAAAAATTACAAAAATTTGTCACTATTATTTATTTATTACAAAAAACGTCAAATAATCGAATGGGTTAAAAATAACAAATGGAACTAAAATTTTTTTAAAAAATGATAAAAACCGAAATGTAAGAAAAAAACTTTTTTGCTCAGAAAATTTTCAATTTTCAGTTTTTTCATTTTCATTTTTTCTTCACTGAAAGTCTACACTTGCTACGCATTTTCTGAGAGAAAATATATACTTGAAAGCGTCAAATGATGGACTCAAATAAAAAATTGTGATGAAATATTATTTTTTACTTTCATCAATTTTAAAATTTACACTAAAAGCCTTTAATTACTTTCACTTTTTCTGAAGAAATAATCGAATGGGTTAAAAATAACAAATGGAAATATAAAAAGTATCTAAAAAATTAAAAAATAATTATCAAAACCGAAATGTAAGAAAAAATACTTTTTTTCTTACAAAATTTTCAATTTTCAGTTTTTTCATTTTCATTTTTTCTTCACTGAAAGTCTACACTTGCTACGCATTTTCTGAAAGAAAATGTATACTTGAAAGCGTCAAATGATGGACTCAAATAAAAAATTGTGATGATATATTATTTTTTATTTTCATCATTTTTTAAAATTTACACTAAAAGCCTTAAATTACTTTCGCTTTTTCTGAAGAAAATAAATATAAACAGAAAACGTCAAATAATCGAATGGGTTAAAAATAACAAATGGAAATATTAAACGTGTCTAAAAAAATTTAAAAAAAATGATCAAAACTGAAATGTAAGAAAAGAATTTTTTTTTGCTCGCAAAATGTTCAGTTTTTTCATTTTCATTTTTTCTTCACTGACAGTCTACACTTGCTACGCATTTTCTGAAAGAAAACATGTACTTGAAAGCGTCAAATGATGGAGTCAAATAAAAAATTGTGATAAAATTAAATGATTAATTTTATAAATTTCACAAAGATTTTTCTGATTTTTAAATTATTTAAAGTTAAAAGTGCACAAAGCTTTCCACATTTACATAAAAAACAGGAAACGTCAAATAAACAAGTGAAATAAAAAATCTGGCACTGTAAAAAAAGGAAATGAAAATTTTTTTATTTTAAATTAAAATTTTAAATTATTTAGTCAGTCAAATTGTTTAAAATTAAACAAAATATTTTCTAGTTAAAAAAAATTAAACGTTAAACTTTAAATAAGTTTCACAAAATGGCAACAACTGATAAATATAAGAAATAAATTTATGAAGTCGAAAGCTTTCCAAACTTTATAACAATCAGTAAATATAATAAGAATTTTGATACAAATTCATAATAATATCAATAATATAATAAATTAACTAGATAATTTGTTGCATTTTTTCTGGTATATTTTTATGCTTTTTTTGTTTTGTGTTTTAAAGCACATTCCAAGATTTCGAATTTTTTAAAATTCTTAAGTTCCAAGAAAAGAGCAACAAATATTTTTCTGGAATATTTTGATTTTATTTTTTTGAAAATATTTTCAAAACAATTTATTATTATTTTTAAAAAATTTTTAACATAATTAATTTATTGTTTTTTACCATGATTTTTTTAGTAATTTTCTTTTTTCTCTACGTTCTTCTCTAATCTGTCCCTCAAACACCGCTGAATACATTTTATACGACGTATCCAGTTTTTCCTCTATAATTTTCCGCCATTCTGTTATCCCCTTCCTTCAGAATTGGAACTATTAACCACTTTCTACATCCTTCTGGAAACCATCACCAGGAATTCATCAGACAAAGGGGAAAGAAACGAGAATTGAAAGGAAATCTCTGGTAAAGATGGAAAATGCAACAGCCTGTATATATAATAAACCCAATTTATTTAGAATTTGCTTGTATTACCTTATAACGGGCTTTATAGACAGGTAGATAAATAATTAAAATAAGTAGTTCAAAATTTTATTAATACAAGCCAAATATAACAAAAATAATAATTTTTTCGTGTACGTGTGTTGTGTGTCAATTTAACAATTTTCTTCCTTTCAACAATTTTTTTTCCGGTGGGTAAAAACTTACCACCTAAAGCTACTCATAGAAAAACGAAAGGACGAAATCGTGAACGCCCGATTCCCATCCCAATTATAAAGTCTACACGAAGACATCTATTTTAGACAGATGAATAAATCGGGATAAAAGTGAACACGGGGATTATTTATTTTAAAAAAAATCCATCGAAACACCTACCACTACTGCGGTCCAATCACCGGAAATAAAGACAATCGAGGCGTATAAAAATTCTTCATTTTATTGAACCCATAAATCTGTGTGGGGTTTTCCATCATTCTTATGAACATGCACGGAGACACTCAAAATTCAAAGATTTTGCGCACAATCTTGATTATCTCCACAGGTAAATACAGAAGGCCTTACAATAAGCAATATCTTTTTTTTTTTTAAATCTTATATTTAAGAGTTGCGCTGAAAACTTGTGCAAAACTTGGAATTGTTCGTTCCATGGCTTAGAGTTTCTTGTACCAGAACAGGTAATGATCGCCTTCCTCTATAAGAAGATCGTCGACGCCTGAAAAAAAACTTGTTTCATTATTTTGACACATGTCACATTATTTGACAACCGTCAATCAAAACTCTGTCAGATAAAATTTATTGCAAATAATAAACATTTAAGAAAAATCTATTGACTCTGTTGAATGCCATTAACATTAAATATTTATCTACATTTCTTAAACTGTCTGTCAAATGACAGTTGACATTTGAGACTAATTTGACAACTCATAAAAAAGAAAACATCAAACTCATTTCGACAGTTGTGAAATAACTTGTTAAATGCTTTGAACAAATGAACGTATGTTTGACAGGTTTGTAGTATAACAACCAATGTTACATAAACTCTTATCAAATGACATTTATTTATAAGTTATTTTGATAAATTTTGATACTGTCATTAACTGTGACATCTGTCAATCTAATTTTTCCAAATCGAATTTGAAAAATGACGTTCAAGCGATACTGTTATTAAACAGTTTTGTAATAAAACAACCAATGTTGAATAAACTCTTATCAAATAACATTTATTTAAAAGCTATTGTGATAATTTTTGAGATTTTCAATGATTGTGACATCTGTCAATCCAATTCTCCTGATTCGTATTAACAGGTTTTCATAGACATCGCTAGACCAATTATTTGATCTGTCAAAATATTTTATGTGAATTTGACAACTGATTTCTTTAACACTTTGACAGCTCTGACAACTGCGAAGGACAAAAATTAAAACATTATTGTTTTTGAGCAGTAAAGTTATGTTCGTTTGTTTTCATATATTTGAAAATATTCATATGAGAATTATCGAAAAAATCGAGTCAAAAAAAATAATTGATAGCTGTCAAAATTGACACGTTTAATTGGTTATTATGAAAAACAAAGTCACCAATAAAAACCCAATAAAATTAATTTTTATTATTGAAGTTAAACATGAATTAGACAACTGATTTCTTTGACACTTTGACAGCTATGACAACTGCGAAGGACAAAAATTAAAACATTATTGTTTTTGAGCAGTTCTGTTCATTTGTTTTCATATATTTGAAAATATTCATATGAGAATTGTCGAAAAAATCGAGTCACAAAAAAATAACTGACACCTGTCAAAATTGACACGTTTAATTGATTATTATGAAAAACAAAGTCACACCAATGAAAACCCAATAAAATTAATTTTTATTATTGAAGTTAAATATGAATTAGACAACTGATTTCTTTGACACTTTGACAGCTCTGACAACTGCGAAGGACAAAAATTAAAACATTATTGTTTTTGAGCAGTTATGTTCGTTTGTTTTCATATATTTGAAACTATTCATATAAGAATTGTCGGAAAAAATCGAGTCACAAAAAAATAACTGACAGCTGTCAAAATTGACACGTTTAATTGATTATTATGAAAAACAAAGTCACCAATAAAAACCCAATAAAATTAATTTTTATTATTGAAGTTAAATATGAATTAGACAACTGATTTCTTTGACACTTTGACAGCTATGACAACTGCGAAGGACAAAAATTAAAACATTATTGTTTTTAAGCAGTTCTGTTCATTTGTTTTCATATATTTGAAAATATTCATATGAGAATTGTCGAAAAAATCGAGTCACAAAAAATAACCGACAGCTGTCAAAATTGACACGTTTAATTGATTATTATGAAAAACAAAGTCACACCAATGAAAACCCAATAAAATTAATTTTTATTATTGAAGTTAAATATGAATTAGACAACTGATTTCTTTGACACTTTGACAGCTCTGACAACTGCAAAGGACAAAAAATAAAACATGATTGTTTTTGAGCAGTTATGTTCGTTTGTTTTCATATATTTGAAACAATTCATATAAGAATTGTCGGAAAAAATCGAGTCACAAAAAAATAACTGACAGCTGTCAAAATTGACACGTTTAATTGATTATTATGAAAAACAAAGTCACCAATAAAAACTCAATAAAATTAATTGTTGTTATTGAAATTAAATATGTCTTTCAAAATCCAGCCAAATTCAATGAATTCAACCTTAAACTTAAAAAGAAAGTAAGAAATGCCAATAAATATTTAAAATGTCAATTTTGACACTTATATGATGTTATATATAATGTTTGTGAATCAACTAGACAACTGTCAAATTACCAGTGGTTCTTTATTAAATAGTTGTCACAAAATTTGTGACAACAATTTTTTGACACCTGTCAATCTGAAGATATTTTACATCTGAACCTATGCTAACCTAATCTAAACTAATTCTGCTCCAAAACTAATTTAATAGTTGTCAAAAATGTTGTGCTTTTAGTACTAACAATTAGTAAAGTAAATTATTTGACACCTGTCAATCTGGAAATATTTTACATCTGAAAATTTACCTAAACTAAATCTGTTCCAAAACCAATTTAAAATGTTGTGCTTTTAGTACTTACAATTAGTAAATATATAAATTATTTGACACCTGTCAATCTGAACCTATTTTACATCTTAAAATCAACCTACCCTAACTAAACTAAAACTCCAAAACTATTTAATAAACGCCAATAAATATTTCACGATTGTGTCCAAGTGCAACGTTTGACAGACTAAAATAGGTTCGATAAGCTCAGTATACAGCAGCATATTTAATTTTATTTAAGAGCTTTGACAGCTATTCTCTTGGTGCCATTTAGATGACGCCAGACCGCAACATTTTTTACGTTTGTCAATTAAATTTGACAGTTGCCAAGGATATTTATTTTATAACTGTCAAGAAGCTTATTTGACAGTTGACTAAAAGAGCTATAAAATTAGACTGCATTGTTTATATTTATATAAACCACAGTGAGAAATTAATGACATATGTCATTTAAAGCTTTGACGACAAATTCATCAACCTTTTTTTAACGTAATAACGTAACGTTAAAAAGCAAAAATCAAGTGTAAAATGTCCACATCGAAATGTCAAACTCAAATGTCACATCGAAATGTCAAACTAAAATATCAACGTTTAAGGTTAGGATAATCAATGGACCAGGAGAAGGTCGTGCGTCGATTTTTTAAAATTTAATGGTCTTTGCTTACCTACTGGTGCGACCATGTGATTTGCTGGCGGTGCCGATGGATCAGGCACTTCCGGTAACCGATACAACAACCAATAATGATATCCCATCGGTTCTTCCTTATAACCGGCCAAGGTGTGTACGTAGTGACCGTTTGGCCATTCGGAAGCTTCAAACGAAAACTTTGGATCCATTTCCATGGCCACCTGCATCACGCTGTAAAAAGACGAATTTCTCGGTGCGATCAAGGCCATGGTGTAATTTTCGGTGATGTTCGTGCCCACCCACAATGTGTAGGTGATCGTGACGTTACGGATGTCCGAATCGTT
This sequence comes from Lethrus apterus, assembly GCA_018397195.1. Classification (NCBI taxonomy): domain Eukaryota; kingdom Metazoa; phylum Arthropoda; class Insecta; order Coleoptera; family Geotrupidae; genus Lethrus; species Lethrus apterus. Next base: position 7,161 of record JAFFZR010012071.1, on the reverse strand, counting down.
TCCGTGATAGGACAAGGACTTTGTCAAACCGTCTAATTCGACTGAAAAAAAAAAAAAAACAATAACTATAACAAATGAAAACGCAAAATTGTGATTTACCGTGATTTTCGTAGTCGGAATCGTATTTGTCACAATCGAGGTTCCTTACGGAGCTCAAACCTTTGGAAGAGAGCGCCAGGATTACTTCCGCCGTTAAACCTGGATCGGTGAAGGCGCCATCTGGATCTTGTTTCGATTCGATGTAACTGACGGCGGCTGTTTTGTTCCAGTAATGGTTGGCTTCGTTTGCATCTTGCAAGGCCTTCAAATTCAATATTTGAATTTTTTTGAATAAAAGCCAAATTCGAGTTAAGCCGGAAATGTATTTTGTGACGTAATCTAACCCAATTGTACAAAATCCAAATTCTGTATTTCTAGCTGTATTTTGTGATTTAATCCAAATGAACTGAACGAAATACAAAAGAAAAATGTAAAGAGGAAGATAAATGAGGATCATAAAGAAAAATCCCAAAACACAATAATAAGTAGAATAATAAGCAGTATAATAGGAAAGGAAGAAGAATTAGTAGAAGAAATGATAAAACAACGAGTAGAAATAGTGGAAGTTACTGAAACAAAAAAGAAAGGAAAAGGATCAATAAAGGAAGGCTAATATGGTCAGGACTAAAAGAGAAAGTAAGGCCTAAAAGCGGAGTAGGATTAATTGTAGCTCCTAATTGGATAAAGAATATTGTAAATGAGGAACGTTTAGTTGAGAAAGCGAAGATGCAACGAAGGAAGAAAAAGACACATTTTTTGAGAAATTGCAAAAGGAAATAAACGAAGGATAAGATATTTTAATTATGGGAGATTAAGCGGCCAAGTTGAGAATAACAACGCATGTATAGAAGAATACATGGGAAAAGAAGGAGACGAATTCAGAAACAACAAGTAGAATTATAGAAATGAGTGTAGAAAACAATTTAGTGATAGCAAACATAAAAGAAAAGAAGAAAAAAATCAATAATAGATTACTTCCTAAAAAGTAAAAAGAAATGGAAAATGGTAAAAGATATAAGAGTAAGGAGAGAACAAAATGATTATAAGAACAAAAAAGAGGATCCAGGTAAAATGAATTTGAGGTTCTTAAGGAGACTAGAAAATAGAACGAAGAGAGACAAAACAAGAAATGAAAGTTTTATATACATAAATTTATATAAATCTTTAAAATTTTCAATTTGTAAGCTGTGGTTTCTTTGCGCCTTAAAACAAGTAAAAACATTACAAACAACAGTTCAACAAAAATGGAAAAATTGCGTTTTGTTAAGAGATATATCTTTCGAAATTTTGAATATTTATAAAGATTAAGATGTTTTATAAAAATCTTAAAAAGTCTTTTTTGAGCCTTAAAAAAAGTAAAAAAAAAAAGAAATACAAATAACAGTTCAAAGAACAAATTTTCATATCGATTAGATCAAATGCATATAAGTCGATTAAGACAAACTCTTATGTCAATTGAGACAAAATAGCATATTGTGCAGCGGAGATTTTGCGAAGTCAAGGCTTTTATTGTGCAGCGGAGATTTAGTTCAAATATATTTTACATGTCTAACTTGCTCGATTTCAATTAGGACAACTGTACATGTCAATTAGAACAAATGCACTTGAATCGATTAGGACAAACGCTTACGTCAATTAGAACAAAAGACTGTCTACTGCAATTGGAACAAACGCTGAAACCTTCTAGTGTGCAGCGGACATTTTGCCAAAAATATTTTATTCACGTTTTCCAAAATTTTTATGTAATTAGATTTGGCGTTTATTTTTAATATTTTTGAATAGATCTGAGCAAATTTTGGTTTAAAATTATGAAATTTGTTCATAAAAATTGAAATTGAATATTATTCAAAATGTCTATAATAATAATTTTTCTTTATTTAGAATGTTTTTTTCTGAATAGATTGTTTTTCTCTAAATAAGTTTAAAATTAAATACCAATTGGATATACATAGACAAAATAGCATATTGTGCAAGGCTTTTATTGTGCAGCGGAGATTTAGTTCAAATATATTTTACATGTTTAACTTGCTCGATTTCAATTAGGACAACTGTACATGTCAATTAGAACAAATGCACTTGAATCGATTAGGACAAACGCTTACGTCAATTAGAACAAAAGACTGTCTACTGCAGCGAAGATTGTGGCAAAAATATTTTACGCTTGACGAACGCACTTATTCGAATTCAGTTAGGACAAATGTACTTGGTTTATTGGCACAAATGCATTTAAATTGGAACAAACGCTGAAACCTTCTAGTGTGCAGCGGACATTTTGCCAAAAATATTTTATTCACGTTTTCCAAAATTTTCATGTAATTAGATTTGACGTTTATTTTTAATATTTTTGAATAGATCTGAGCAAATTTTGGTTTAAAATTATGAAATTTGTTCATAAAAATTGAAATTGAATATTATTCAAAATGTCTATAATAATAATTTTTCTTTATTTAGAATGTTTTTTTCTGAATAGATTGTTTTTCTCTAAATAAGTTTAAAATTAAATACCAATTGGATATACATAGACAAAATAGCATATTGTGCAGCGGAGATTTTGCGAAAGTCAAGGCTTTTATTGTGCAGCGGAGATTTAGTTCAAATATATTTTACATGTCTAACTTGCTCGATTTCAATTAGGACAACTGTACATGTCAATTAGAACAAATGCACTTGAATCGATTAGGACAAACGCTTACATCAATTAGAACAAAAGACTGTCTACTGCAGCGGAGATTGTGGCAAAAATATTTTACGCTTGACGAACGCACTTATTCGAATTCAGTTAGGACAAATGTACTTGGCTTATTGGCACAAATGCATTTAAATTGGAACAAACGGTGAAACCTTCTAGTGTGCAGCGGACATTTTGCCAAAAATTTTTTATTCACGTTTTCCAAAATTTTTATGTAATTAGATTTGACGTTTATTTTTAATATTTTTGAATAGATCTGAGCAAATTTTGGTTTAAAATTATGAAATTTGTTCATAAAAATTGAAATTGAATATTATTCAAAATGTCTATAATAATAATTTTTCTTTATTTAGAATGTTTTTTCTGAATAGATTGTTTTTCTCCAAATAAGTTTAAAATTAAATACCAATTGGACATTTTTTGTAAAAACTGGAAATTATTTTTTGTTTGAAACCTGAAATTGTTAAAATTAGGTAATGTGTTTTTTAAATGTTTTTAATGTTTTCCCCTAAATGAAGTCTAAGATACCAACATAATTTTAAGAATATTTCGAAAATTAAAAACCTAAATCTTTCAAAATGAAATTTTTACATGTTTTACAAAACGGGTAATTTTCGAAATATTTTTTAAATTATTTCCAAAACTTTTTTAACAATTTTATAATTTTATGTAAAAATCTTTGGAAAATATGATGTATAAACCAAATTTACAAAACGATATTTTATATAAAAAAACTGGGTTTCTTTATGCGTTATAAAAAAGTAAAAAAAAATTACAGACAACAATTCAAGATGATTTTTTTATTTCCAAAGATTTTAAAAATTATTTACCAACTTTTTTTAAACAAATTCACAGTGTTTCATAATAATGGTTTTTATAAATTTAGTAAAATTTGCAATAAAAATCGAAAAATGTCGATTGGGTCAAAAGACTATGCAGCGAAGATTTTTCGGAAAAATATCTTTATTGTGCAGCGGAGACTTACGGAGATTTGACATGTGAACTAGGTTGGATTTAATTTGTAATTACATTACAAGTGTATAAGTTTTTAGGTTAAATCCCCAATTCATTAAGTTGGGTTCGATTAGGTTTCAAACTTAAATACAAAAACCTAATTGTGAATACCGAGGTTTTAAGTTGGATCCACAGTTTAAGTAATTCAATTAGATTCCTGACTTCATAAAGTTGTGTCTTTTCAGGTTTTAGGTTGAAATTTTAAATCAATCCGTTCGGTTTCGATTGAAACACAAAAACCTAAATTTGCCTCGCAGTAAAGATTTTATCAGTAATATGGAACAATTTTCTTAATTTAAATTTAAATGCAACCTAAATAAGTATAATCCAACCTAAATAAATTTCGCATAATTCAACCCAACCTAACTTTTTATGGTGCGGTTTAATTTAACTTTAATATTTTTAAAAATATTTAATAACACATAAAGCTTCATAAAGTTGAAACCTAGACAATGTTTTCCAGAAAATCGGCAAATCATTTAAATTTAAAGAAAATCAAGAAAAACAAAAAAAAAAATAAGTACCAAAACGACAGTAATTTTTGTTCAGATTTTAAAATGAAAAAAAAAACGTCATAGTGGTGCAACCCCATCTAAAATTGTAAATTAGTTTTAGGTTTCAACCTGCTGGAAAATATTCAAAATTTTTTTTAAAAACCGTTATTAATACTACTTTGCTATACTATTTTAGATTTAAATCTGAAACTATTTTAAAAAAATCTACCGTAAAGAACTCATGTCGATTAGATCAAATGTATATGTCGATTAGATCAAACGTATATGTCGATTAAGACAAACTCTTATGTCAATTGGAACAAAATACGATATTGTGCAGCGTTGATTTTGCAAAAAATGTCGAGGCTTTTATTGTGCAGCGGAGATTTTTCGAAAATATCGAGGCTTTTATTGTGCAGCGGAGATTTTAAATATAAAACTACTTAAAAAAAAAAATTACCGTAAAGAACTCCATCTAAAAATGTAAATTGCAGGTTTCAACCTAGAGGAAAATATTAAAAATATATTACCCAATTTTACCAATTTAATTTACCTAATTTTACCAATTTAATTTACCTCATTTTACCAATTTAAGGTTTAGGTTTCTATTTAAAAAAAAATAATTCCCAATTTTTACAAAAAAAAAACCAATAGGTTTTTAATTTAATTTTAAACCCATGTAGAAAAAATAGTTCATTAAAAAAAAAACATTCTAAATAAAAAAAATATTATTACATACACATTTTAAAAAAATTCAATTTTAATCCAAATTACAACCTAATTATAATTAGGTTTAAACCTAATCAATATATTTCAATTTATTTCTAGATTTTAACATTTCTTTACAAATAAATTAAATTAATTTTTTTTTT
>JAFFZR010012070.1:15675-32711 GCA_018397195.1 Lethrus apterus | reverse complement strand
CTTTTGTGGCCACTCGAGGCGACGATGAGGAATTTATGTGGAGAACAGTACATAACTAGTAGTAAAGTTATACCAATGGCTCATAACCTTAAAAAGAAAATAGCTGAAATAATCATTGAAACTAGCGTGGTCATTAGATATAAACAAGAATAAGAAAAAGAAGTAAGAAAAAGATTTGAAGCAACTGAGGACGTGTCACTATTAGCAATTAGTACCCTATTAGACTCAAGATTTAAAAGAGTTTATTTGCAAAACCAAGTAATAAATGAGGAAAGTCGGAAAAACATTGTAGGACCTGTATTACAAGCATTATTATCACATGAAAACTGCATACCTAAAATTACGAAAATATTAATAATTTTGAAATAATTATAGTTAATCCCCAAGACGTTGGTGAACCTGAAGCTGCTGTAGCTACGCAAAAATTTAGTTTGTGGAGTGACCATCACAAAATGTTTGAAACAATTTGGTGCTTTGAAGATGAGGGCATTTCTTTAGAAATCAGTCAATATTTACGAAGTTCTTTGGCAAAATTCAGCGAAAATCCTCTAGCCGTTTGGAAAGCGATCTCATCAGCTTATTCAATATTGGTCAAAATGCCTCCAGGATTTTTGCCAATTGTGGCAACATCCGTACCTTCAGAGAGGTTATTTTCAAAAGCTGGTTTCTTTGCTGAGTGAGTGTTAACTCAGCAAAGAAATCGATTAAAGGCGAAGAAACATTCAAAATGACTATTTCTTCAAAATGTTGATAAGAAATTATGGCACCTGTAAATTGTAATAATTACAAATACATATATAATACTTGTTTAACCTAATTATATAAATTAATAATAAACATTTTATACTTCCTTTTTTGTTTTCTGTTATTGCTTGTTATTATGTGTTTAATATAAAAAAATACACATCACTGTTGTGTCCCCTTATCTGCGCGGCTATTTTGGTTTTTATGTACCATTTTATTGTATTTTTATAAAACATCGGAAAACATCGATACATCGATGTTTTAGGTTCGATGTTTTTGTTGTATCGATGTTGCCCTTTCGATGTATCATTCTTTGTCGACATCGATGTTTTGTATTTAAATCGTGTTCTAGAATGTAATAGAATTACGTCTTTATTTATTTGTTCCTTAACAATTATTTCTATGTATTCGTCTGTTTTCATAGGCTTACATCATAGTCATCCTTCTTTATTTCATGACTACAAATTCTTTTGTTTTCTTTACATGGCTTTCTTAATTTTGACGCCCATCATCAACACATCAAATTCTTTTGGTACATATTTTCTGGAATCTCTTCGTTTTTTCTTTTCAAAAATTAAGTGACAAAACCAATTCTAAATCCATTCTTTTCAACAAATATAATAAAATCACATGTATGTACACATATATAATATCATTATTATTATTTTTTTTGTTTTTTATTATTTGTATTAATATATTAATTATCAAAATTTTTAATGCATAATTTTTCGATGAGATGAGTAATTGAGGTTTCCGTTAATGGAAAAGCGTCACGAAATAACGATATAAACGCGACCGATAACAGAGGAAACGTGTAAAATATAATGTAAAATTGCATCGAATGCGGGAATCACAACGATCGTCCGCCTATGTGCTGGATGTGCTATGCGAGGGGTTTTACTGCCAAACCCAACAAACCAAACAAGCGCAGCCTACACACACACACACAAGCACCGTGCGAGTGTTCGTGATATCGGATTACGGGCCGTACGTAATGGAGCATGTCAACCGAGCAGGCTGTGGCCATGGCCATCTATCTAAATGGCTCTCGTCGCACGTATCGTGCTTTTGGCGTTGTTTGTTTACTGATAGACGCACCACAGCGGTCGGATGCGATTTGAAGTATTGGTCTGGGTCCGTTGCCCACTCACCCTTTCGGAAACATGAACTAAATTGCCGGTCACACACAGTTGTGATCGATTTTACATACACGTGTAAAAACAAAAAACTAGTGGACCGATATATAATGGGTTTGCATTTGGACTTATGTAAAATCCTAATATACTATCTGATATCTAATTAATGTAATATGTCTAGGTTAAATCGGTATAAATATTCATTTTCATAATAAGGCTTTCACTGGCGTTGTCCGATGTTGTTTCGTGGTAACTGGAACCGCGTCAATTCGAAATTTACTACCGACAACCACGTTTCATTCACGGTGCAAGTGACATCAGAGCAAAAAAATTAAAGTTCATACAGAACTGGCGATGAATGAGCGCGGGCTGTTTATTTTTGTGAAGAGGCGAGAGTTTTGTCGTAGGTACGTGCAAGTACATGTATGTCAAATATTATACAGATCGAATTCTTTAACTCTTTATACCAAAAAACAACATATTTTCTTGAACATTTTTCGCCATCACGGACACGACTTGTTGAATGTCTTAGGCATCAATCGCTTTGAGTTTCACATTGAACTACAAGGAAAAGTTACAAGGTATGACGTTCAACAAATTCAGTAACCGTAGGGCTGAAATCAGGGCGCATGCAAGAGCTATTGGAACTATCTTTCATTGCTGGTATTGAAGCAAAAGTAGGAATCTGAAGTTATAACCTGTGATGAGGTCCAAACCTAAAGATACAAACCTAAGAAATCTGTAAAAAGCAATAAGTTCTCTAGATATGGAGCCATACATAATGAATTAATCAAGAATGTAACAATAACAATCATAGAATCCCTAGCCACAATATTTAACTTATGTTTAAGAGGGGATAAATGTAGGGCAAGAATGAGCAAGACAAACCAAAACAACCAAAAGTACAAGGACGATATTCCAAAGGTGGCGGAATTCACATGGATGGGACAAACAAGTAGCACAAGTAAATGGATACATATCCAGTCGTACAGCCAGAGCGTCTATATGAAAGTTGCTAGCAATTACTGTGGAAACTACAGGGATACTAGCGTATTTTCTCAACGGGTACGCTGTATGGGCGCGGTCTAACAACGAATAGGAAAGTAAACATTTCAGATGAACAAAGTGGCTTAGATTAGGTATTGTGCATAAACAAGTAAAAAAAAAAACATTTCACAAGGGAGTGAAAAAGATTCAATTTTCTTAGATTTATAAAAAAGCCTTTGACAGCGTAATATTAAACAAAACGCTAGTGGATCAAGGTATATAAAAGCTGTATGTAAATGCCAATGACACTTTATCGAAACTGAAACGCATGACTAGCAGCAGACTAACGCTTAAGAGAGAAAGGTGGACCCAGAAAAATGGAAAGGTGGCATCATTGCTATGAAAAACGTAGTCTACTCGAATATGAAGAGGACTGCGTGGATATAGGCAAATGGCGGTATGCGGCTATAAATTTGCTAACTGAGTATTTCTTGTTTGTTAAGCGCCCATTTACGGCACCATCTCCATTTTTATTTCAACGTTACCTATCCCCAGTTTCTTTACTATTCTTATTTCTCAACGTCGAATATAAAATGCTCCATTTCTGCCACAAATTCAGTACAGTTTTGTTTCAGTTACTTAATCTTTCAACGTTCCCTCTAGTAAACCTTGCAAGTGTACGTATTCTTGGTTCTTTTTCTATTTCATCTATATGTATATATGTATAACTCTTTTCACGATTTAATTTTGATATGTATTTAGCTATAAGAAAAATATTTTCAAGTAAGTTTAGACAATTAAAGTAAAAGTAAACAGATTTGTTGAAAAGCTATATAAAAAGGGGTAGATACTTGTATTAAAAAAAGATGGAAAAGAGAGCCATATGAGAAAACAAATAATTTCAAATACATTTCTTAAGGAAAGTCGATGTTTATGTTGTTATTTCAATCATGAGCCGAATGTCAGCGATTCACACGTTTCAAATAAAATGGTTTCAAAAGTATTGAATTCTAATCGAAAAACACTTCTTTTGAGTGAGTCCGAAAAGTTGGGGATTACTGATCTAGTGGCTTAGTCAGTAGGCTAGGTAGGGTTCAAGTCCTAATGGGGGATATTGAAAATTTATATCACAGATTTAAATTTACAAAGTGTCTGACCTTGAATTGGACTTGCGACCGACTATTCTGATTAGGTTTTCCACGCTTCACTAATCCTTGCAGCGTAGGTATGTTGAAATAGGTTTTAACATCTAGACAGTCGTGGCCGCAACAAAAATCCTTCCCTCTCAGTCCATATAAGTTCCTCGAGCTTGGGGCAAGTGGTGAGAGAGAAGTAAGGGAAAAAGGAAATTTTGGTGTTACGTTCATCCTTCAAATGACACTTGATTTTTTATTTAATTTGAAATATTTTTCGAAATCGCAGCAAATGTGGAATTGATGCCACACATAAAAAAATATTGGGCGTGAAGCTGGAAAAACAACTATAATTATTTGAATTTATTTCAAATTTGTTTTTGATCTAAATTTTCGTAAAACAGGATAGATTGATGTCCGTCAGTAACAAAACGGAGGTTTTGCAACTTTCGAGTTTTGTTACTATGATTGCATGATACAACACAAGAATGGGCTATATTTTTTTGGGAATTTCTTTTTCATTTTTAAACCAGTTCTTCGTTGAATCAAAGAAGAATTTTTCTATCGAACTTTTTCAGAACAAATGTTGATAATATAACTTTGCACCATTTGTTGTATATTTAGTCCATTGAAACCATAACAGAAAACACGAAGAAGAAGACGAATCGTAAACTGTTGAGTTGTAACACTGAAGTGATTTTTCTTATTATAATGAAGCTTCTATTGGCCAAAATATACAGTGCGGTCCAAAACTTTCTCCCCCCATGATAACTTTTGAACGGCTGGAGCTATAGTTATGAGCAAAAGCAAGTCGATATTTAATTTTTACGTACAAAATTTTGGTGTTGTCAAAAATTCAATTTCGCTTCTGGTGAAACCGGAAGTGATGTCAACTTTTTGGAAAGGCAACGGAGAGGCGAATCCAAAGATACCATAAGTTCAACTTTAATTTGAAAAGCAACAAGAGAGATAGCAATAACTTTTTTGCCATTTTCTTTATGTGTTCCTTAATTAGCCATAAGACAATAAACATTTTTAGTGTTAAATAACAAGAAAAGCCATTAATAGACATTTACTCACTAATCAGCTACAAAACAAATAATAAAAAATATAATACCAAATCTTTATTACAATAACTGTTCGAACTTCTGGCCAACTTTGCTTAAAAACAACATATTACAGACAATTTATTGCTGCATATCTTGTTACTCTTCAAATTAAAGTTGAACATATGCGGTATCGTTGGATTCGTCTCTCCACCGACTTTCAAAAAACGTCAAAATATGCAGGGTGTTCTATTTAAAACAAGAAAGTTGACATCACTTCCGATTTCACCGGAAGCGGAATTGAATTTTTGCCAATACCAAAATTTTGTACGTAAAAATTAAAAATCGACCTGTTTTTTCTCATAATGATAGCTCCGGCCGTTCAAAACTTATCATGGGGGGGGGGGAAGTTTTGGACTGCACTGTATAATTAATAGTGCAACCAAATTAACAGTTTTATTGGAAGATATAATCGATACTGTCTACACTTCATCTAAAGCTGACATAATGTTTCTTGTTTTATACTGTGCCATAAACACACACTTCTCCTATAATTTTGAAACATCCGGATTACTGGTGTCTGCACGTCGCGTCGTGTCGTATCGACTAGATAATACGTTATGTAACTAAAATAGAAAAAGTAATTAAATATAGCCCAAAATTGATAACGGTACAACAATAAAGATTTTTAAAAATGTTGTATTAAGACAAATTTGTTAATAGTTTTATGACAATAAATATTGCATTTCGTGCTAATCAACCAAATAATTCCTAATGAACTAGTTAATGTCATTTACATAAATGATGTTAAGTTTAGGTTGACATCCGTTAATCGACTTTAGAAGACCATCAGTATAAATGCCAATAAAGGGCCATGTTTGGTAAAGTCTAGTCATAAAATTGAGATTTGGTTTTGCTTATACAGGTGCTTCAGATCCCTGATAAACTGTTAATGAAGTAAACATCAATCAAAATAATATAATTGCCACTAGCGTGATCTTTAGTTGACGCAACTCGGTTAATATAATTTTTAAAATACTCTACTTCTCTACTATATACGATACACCATAATGCCATACGTTAACATTCAAACATATACATCATGGTAAGCATTTATGAGTTTCCCCGTTAGTGCATTTGGGAGAGTAGTTGAAGCAACCACTGGTAACAAAGAATGCTGACTGAATATAAAGGTCCATATTTGGCAAATTTGGGCCTATCATAGTGAGGTCAGAAACACACACTAAGTTTGGAATATTCAAGTCTGCTATAAATTTGAATATTTGAAATTTAACTGATTAGAGAGGTTGTCATGAAATCCGATACAAAACCTCCTTCGAGATAACAAACCGTTTCTATTTTTCATAATGTCGATAGTTTTTCTTTACGACCTTCTTTACAAATATTTGCTGGTTAACAAAAAAAAATCAAAATTTTACAAATTATTTACATAATTACATTAAAATTGTTCTTGAGTAAGACATCCAGGACAAATTTCACATTTACGGTTTGGAATAATTTTGCACGCGCTCAATTTAAATGTGTTAAAAACCGCCATCGATTATAATCTGCATACCGCATTTGCATACCTCCTATCGCAACGTACAAATATCACGGCCTGAAATCTAATCCTGAAATTATCGTAATGTGATTACAATATAAATCGTCTCGATTTGAATAACATGTTTTTGGACTAGTAAGGACTGTGGTAGGTCGAAATTTTTCATCCACAGCGATAGATGCGGTTCCAGCAAGGCGAACGGAGTTCCACGAGCGTCTCTTTGATGTCCAGTATAAGAAAACAACAGAGCTCACCGTCAACATTTGTTTAAATGGACAAAAGCCGAACGCGAATAGGTTCAACTTTCATTTCATTTTCCGAATATGAAGGAACGATATTAATGTGTTTGGTGATTTACAATCATAAGTATTTATGTTAATTTCGTGCCAAATTTGGAGTTTCATTATATTTTGCAATTATTTTTAAATCGTTTTGTATAATCCTTTAAAATAAAAAGGAGAAGAGTGTTTTTATTATTAATTAAAATTTATTTATAAATTATTCTAAAACTTTTATTGTAGAATTTATAATTTATAAATATGAAAATAATTAATATTATTTTTATTAACCAGAATAGAAAAATATTGTTACTATTAACTACATAAAATAACAATAAAATTTGAAAATTAGGAAGTCTTAATTTCTCAATATGGAATAACGTGTATACAAAAAAGGAAGCAATAAAACATTTTCTATTTATTGGCTACAGATAGAAGGGTGATTAACTTTCAAAATACATACATATTCATTAAACTCATTTTAAAGCTGGAGATAACATTGAGATTCGGGCTTAACGAAACAATATAAATACTTGTTTAATAAATTATAGAATATTAAATAAATATATATTATTTTTCTCCATTTACAGATCAGGAGTTCTGTAAAACAATTTGCAGTGTAATTTAAAAGAGAGAAAATTAAAACTACATAGTGATATCCGTGGGCTTTGGCCGTTAACGAGCGGATGCAAATAAATCTATGCGGTTAAATCCAAGCATTCAATTAAAAATTTCCGTTGTCCGTGATACGGAGGCCGCCAAGTAATGTGAAGCGACGACAAAATTAAAAGTCGGCATTAATTAACCTCTTGAAGCAAATTTCGCGTCATAAACAAAGAAGTAACTGCATATAGCATCCGGCGAGTGAAACGAGCAGGTTGTCGTCGTTTGCCGGGCCGAGAAGAGGGTGGTGGGCGAACAGCGAGCAGCGAGCGACGCAATATCCTGGCCGCGCCGAGCGTGTCATTAGGGAGGATTGCAGCCGCCGCCCGATTAGATTATCACCGGCACCGGCTCGACTCCCGTCTGTTGCCGCGCTCGCATTCTAGACCGTACTCAGGACCGGCATAAGACACATCCGCTTATTAAGCAAAAAAAATAAATAAATAAATTCGCGATTCATTTATAATAACTGTGAAATTTGCACGTTTACATTCAGTAAAAAAAAAAGGAAAAAATACACATTTTAAAGTTTGATCCAATTGACGAAGCAAACCAAAAGAATATTTGACTTTGCTAAACCACTTGCTTTAAATTTTGCGCCATATGGAGTAATATCAGGAAATACTGGGATATTCCCAAACGTAAAAGAAGAAAACTGATAATTTGGATTTTGAATGGAGACTATTATGTGAATCCAATTCAACCCAACCCAATCCAACTTAACCCAGTCCGACCCAACCCACCTGGGGTAAGAAACATGCAGATAAAGATATTTTCCATAAAAAGAAAAATTATTTCCATTTCTTTCAGAACATATTAAGAAAATCAAACCATACGAATCCGTTATTGCAGAGAAAAGTCGTAGTCAAATTTAAAACTTAACGTCAGTGGATTACACATTACATATAGGTAGACTATTATCGAAAAAAGAATACTAAGAAGACATGTTAACTACCATGTTTCCTGCAAGAATATCTACAAATGCTACAAATTCCCTACGAAAAGCCACAACATCAAACCGGAAAGTTTACTCCACTAATTAGACCAGAAGATGCCAATTGTGAAAGAAGTTATAGTTTTTATAAGAACTATACTTCTTTCTTAGAGAAACGCCAGAAGAAGTCCAACAAGAAATGCATAGCTACTTGTAAACTCTTGATCAAATAGACCTACTAAGCGGCTTAATTGAAAGGAAATAAAACATAACAATGATCTTAATAACCCAGATATAATAATAAGAATAAATTTAAAGTCGTATCAAGATTAGAATTATCATTCCAAAACTCGGAAAAAACTCCTTTTAAAAAGAATAAAGCATGAAATTCTCAAATGTCAACTCATCCCGGAAAACTAATTTGCAATCGAGTAGGTACGTAACAAGGAGGAACATAACCACCAGCTTAAAATTACAACTCTGGTATTTCTGCACATAAGGTTGGGTGCGCAGAGTTGTTACACAAGATAAAGAAAAAATGTCTTCTAAATATGTATCAGATATACTAAAATCCTTCATACAGACGAGGCATTTCTTGACCAAATATCAAGAGGAATACTAGAACATACAGGCAATTACTGCCGGAGCCCTCAAAGATAGTGCACTTTCTATATTTGTTATTTACGACCGACTCACAATGGTTTGTAACGAATAAAATTAAGAGAATAGGCCTATGATGCAAATACATTACAAATTTATGCATATAAATAACCAGTGATTCTTGGTAGGTTCGTATCAGCAACCATTCAAGAAAAAGAACAGAATCGACAATATTGTAGAGAAATAAATGTGACACGTTTATTTATGGTAAATACGCTCATAAGTGTGTATTGGTGCGTTCTCTGCGGTTGTTTTTTAAGACCTTTTCATTTTCACTCTTCTAGTATTCCAGCTACAAGAAGCAAAACATGAATAATAATTTAATATAAAACTAATGCAATCCAATCCTTTCCACAAGCAACTAGAGCTTTCGATGAACATGGATTTGAACAAAAAATTTATATATATATAAAAGAAAGGGTCTTTTCGGCGCAACTATAAACGTGCAAAGAGTTGGTGATATACATTGCTCCATTAGTGATTATTAATTTATATTTTCGTTTAGAACGTATTTTTGGCTAAATACTTTATATTAATTAAAGTTAAAGCCAATTTATTTAATTTGTTTATCTAAAACGTCAAACTTAATAAAAGAAGATTACAAACTTAAGGACAAACGCAGTCAGTGACATTTCGATCTAAAAGCAGTTAAGAGTCGTTAGATAGTAATTTGTCCAATTTGAAGCGTCATAAACTGTAGATCCGGTCCTGCAAATATGCCGTCTCGCTCGCGCTCATGTAACACGCACGCTCATAACTCTTACCGAACCCCAAGCCTGCTCCGCCTCGCCCAACGCGGCTCTATTGTGTCGCGCTCGCTTCGTTATCCTGCGGCAGGCGGAACTTGTCGGCACGCAGCACGTTATTAGGAACGCGACGCAGAGCGAGCACGTATGATTGCGATATGACGGAATAAAAATAAGGCACTCGATGGCAAGGAAGGGGGGAGAAAGAGACGGGAAAGAAGCGGCGGCGGAAATTCGAACGCGAGATTGAGTTTGGACCTTTTTTCTACAACGCGAACGTTGGCGTTTACGACGTATACGGGGTTCTTGTGTACATACTGCGGAAAATTCCGCGGAATATTAACGAAGTATGAAAACGCATATACAATATTAAAGTGGTTATCGACGAGAAACACTACCACAAGTGATATTATAGATGCACAATTAATTTTAATCCTGGAGAATATCCTATTTTATTCAGTAATATCAATTTAATACACCTCTTTTTTTAATGTTTTAAATTTCCATTCCTCGATGGATTTTAAATAATTTCTGTAATCGACGTAAAAATTAACCACGTGAATTTAAGAATTTTCGACACTACAAAACTGCACCTTTAATTAAATACTGAAAATGTTCTGACACAGACAATTTCGAAAATCAAATATATTAAGTTTTACACGCTGATAGATAAACTGGTTTTGTTTGTTTCCTCTAATCTAAAACTAATCTAATCTAAAACTCTGTTAATGCCGCAGGCCTTCCAAAAATCAGCGGTTCTATTTGTAAATTGATCTACACAAAAATACATCGTTATAACAAAATTATAGAAATAATTAGAATTTTTTTTTGTTCATAAAACTTATCAGCCCACTAGATCGTATCTTACCATGTCACCAAACAAACTTAGAATTAAATATTATATGTACAGGTGGCCCACTTAAGCATGTTTCCTCGATAACTCCATTGCTGTTATGGAATGTTATGGATAGGAAAAGTTATTTTGATTTATAAGTTGCACATATTAAAAATATTTTGAATGTTGGCGGACTTCCGGTTATATAGGAAATACATACGAATTTCGTTAAGGATTAAATGGAACACCTGTACATTATTGCATTTTTTCCCGTCAAATTTAAAGTTCACTTCATGAACCATATATTGTATGTAAGTACCGTTTCGGTGGTTTTTGACTTTTTTTTTTGAAAAATGACATTTGCATGTCTTTCAAAAATTGTTGATATCTACGCAGCGGAACAAAATAGACAGTTGCGGTTTTGACCATTCTATTAAGCATAAAGTGCTATCCTTTTCAGATTTAAATGTTTAAGATTCACTCAAGTCGTGATAGGATTTTTCAAATTTAGAAGTGTTCATTCTCTTTCGATTTTATTGAGGTATATTTTGGTCTATTTCCGATAGTTTTTGAGATATTCGGGATTTTCCTTTTTTTTTTGATATGAAAAATCTGGCAAAAAATTTTTTTTAATTGATAAACATTTCAGTTGATACACGAGCTTTATACTTGGAATGTGAGAAAATCCCTAAATATAATATAATAATAGGAGACTACAATGCCAAAATGGGACAAGAGGCAATATTTCACCCAACGGCGGGAAAATAGAGTTTAGAGTCGGAAACACCATAAACATTGACCATGTATTAATAAAGACTAGAAGCGAGAAAAGTATCACGATCATGAGAACATTAGAGGATCGAATGCGGATTATGATCACTTTATGGTGGGAATAAAAGTACAACAAATAATACCAACGAACAAAGAACAGCTGAACTAACGAAACAAACATAAAATACGGCAGCTATAAGACAAGAACAGATGAGAAAATTATGAGAAAAGAATTAGGAAGTACTAAGGACACAAGACCGACAGAATATGGATCATAGTACAACAACTGAAAAATGTATAAAGAAAGTAATTAGCGAATACGATGATATGATATGTACAAAAAAGAAAGAATGGTTTGATAGAGAGTGCGCGTGGGCAATAGAACAAAGAGAAAGAAACACAGTGTACAGAAATTAGCAAAAGAGAATATGACGACAAAGGATTATGTAGAAAGAAAATACGCAAAACATAAAATACATCTCGAGAAAATGAAGGAAAAGTAAAAGTAGGGAATTTAGAAAAGTCACCAAGGAAATAAAAAACTGAAGCAAGGATATCAAGCGACAATAGTTTGCAAGGATATGCACGGAAGTTTACTAGGTGCACAATAGGACGTAAATGAAAGATGGGTAGAATACAAATACAAATAATACAATAATACAAATGATGATGATACCCTAGAAGGGGCAAAGCAACGACCAAGGATATTTAAAAGGGAATAGGATGGCTCGATCGAGTAGAGTTGTCCGCACAGCTCACGTGATGCATGACGTGAGCGCGGAACTGGCCACAACCCACTCAATAAGAAACGCTTGCATTAAACTGATATTTTATTATAAAAAAATAAAAAAAAAACAGTATCAGGGATTATTTATTTAACCATAAATATGACTACTTCTAGTATAAAAAAACATAAACCGGTAAAAATCGCAGAAAATCTTGTAAAAAAAATGTAATAAATTCCCTAATTTACAATTTTGCTCATTTTTCTTACTTTTGCCCAATCTGTATTTGAATTTCGATCAGGATGATTTCTTTTCTGCGCATTTCTGCTTTTTTTAATTTCTGCTTGGACATTTTAAAAGTTGATGTGAATTATTGTTCTGAGCTTGCAAAATGATCGATTGATTTCCACTGGCAATCGGACTTCTTTTTTCTTGATTTTTAATGTTTTAAAGTTTGTTGACAATTCCAGGGCCTCTTCGAAATGCATTGAAAATATCCATTCCATTTAATAAGTTTTTCTAACTATTCAGTAGTTCGTTTAATGAGACCTCGAAATGACAATTGTTGCACCCTACATGGTAAATTATAACAATCATTTATAGTCTTGTACATATAGTCGCCCAAATTTGACATTTTCTCCAAATTTTTTTCCAAATACCCCGTTATGTACTTCAAAGCATCATTTGTCGTTTCCGGAACATTTTCATCTATAACTATGGATCCTGTCCCAGATGAAGAAAATGAACTACTTTCAGATATACTAGGTGTCAAATCTTGGCAGTTGACATTAAGTACAGAAATACTAGCGGCTTCTAGAACGGTTGCTACTACATATTCTCAGTAACTTGTTCCACGGTGTTGACCTGCGAGTCTAAAATTCCTGGATTTTCTCCAAGAACGATCATTCTGATTCTTTGAATGGCAGTTAGTGGACTTGGATGTTCATTTGGTCCTCTATTTCTTACTTAGAAAAAAAAGTTTTCGATGCAATCATGGTTTAATTCATGGGTCGGATACCTTGATTTCACGTTTTTGAAAAAAAGTTTCAATGATTTCATAGACACAATCATTCCCTTTTGAAAGATCTGCAAGCTGTTCTTCCCAATGGCCAGCATTTTTGTAATCGTTTCAACCATTTTGTCCAAATGTGCTTGCTTGCTCGCCATAGGCACTTTTCGTTGGAATATTGCCCTTTTTAACATAGCTGTTGAATATGTCAAACCATTTATTCACGTCACAAATGAAATTACCCACATATTTTACTTCCCTCCTATGGTAGGAGGGAGGTAGAATAAAAAGCAGATTAAGTAGGAGTCGTACCGGCCGGTAGGAGTCCTTCCATGAAACGTCGTGGAATGTGAACGAGTTTCTTCACAAAGTTTTTTTTTTTTTTTTTAATGTTTCACTCAATGTTAAGTTAGTTCGCCCGACTAAATAAAATAATTTTATATCTTGCATTATTCGCAAAATTTACGTTTAGTTTATAACTCAAAAATAAAGTTTGCAACAGAATTGAATGAAGTAAACACGCTCATTTTCATTATTTATTTAACTGAAGCCACATTTAATGAAATATAATATAGCACAAAATTAAACAGAATTTTAAAAGTTCATCCGTAAATTCAAGTCGTTGAATTACATATATGTTATTGTAATTAAATTTGAAATACGGTGGATGGTAAATTAGCTCGTTTAGAATAAAATTGCCAGTTTAATGAGCGGTTAAAATGCGTATTTTAAATAAATCGAAGTTCGAAGCTTTGGAGAGTAAAAAGCTTACCTAAATATCCCGATTAATCTAGTTTGTCCGAAAATAGAACGAAGACGCAAGACGTCAAGAACTCTGAAATATTCGATGTCTGTACAGGTGGCAAAGCGCACCCACACAACAAAAAGTTCCTGCTTGAAAGTGGAATACGGGCGAAATATTCATCTACATTCCCTTCCTCGTTTCACGTGTTTTATCTCGACGAGTTCGGCTGAGTGCAGAGAAGCAATGCGCGACTCGAAAGTTGTAAAAGAGAGATGGATAACGGAGTCTGTTGCTGGCAGATGTGTCGCGGCCTCAGTCTTCGGGCCGTAACGGCAGAGGATATGGCACACGTGCCAGCGGCGTAATTGGAGCGAGCGAGATGGAAAAACTCGAGTCACGGGTTGCTGGATCAAAAGCACGATTATAGAAGACCTTTTTATCAACGCACTGCAACGTGTATGTGTTAATAAAAGGTCTAATTTTACGTTCGACACCAATTATCGGCGGCGTTGCTTTAGTTAAATTACACCCACATATTTCAACTTTTTAATTAAAATTCATCGAATACACTTTTTTTACTGCAACAAATTTTTTATAGTATTATTCTTTTTTTTGCATGATGAAAATATAAAATAAAGAACACAAATTAAACAAATGTTGAAAGATTTATAAATAAAACAAAAAATAAAACATTTTTTTATGCAAAAACAAATATTTTTCGAATATTCTGTACATTTTATTTAGAAGAAAGATGGGCATAACGATACTGAATGCGTATCGATACGGTATCGATAAGAATTTAAAGTAGGTATCGATACATTTTAGTTTGATGCAGTTTGACAGTACATACAAAAATGATTAAAATTAATGTCAATAAACAAAAAAACATTGGCTTTAAATTATACAACTAAAAATTACAAAAAGAAATACAGTTCTCTAATATAAGCGTGACGGTTGGCCCAGCACTTTTTACAACCAATAAAGAAGAGCACTGAATACATAAAAAATAAAATAATAAAAACAAATGAATAAAAAAATTAAATAATTGTTTTTATGTTGCTACTACACGTATTACAACACATTAGTACAATGATAACTTGCAAAATATAAATAATTATGTTTTATGAAAATAAAAATATGGATATTGAATTCAACATCGATATAACAGATTACTGTATCATATCGATATCTGTATCGTTATGTCCCTCTCTAAAAAATACCTTAATTCGATCTTATTGTGTAGTTAAACTTTGCTCGACCCGCATATTGTACCCCAATTGATCTTTATTTTGGTGATATGTATACAGGGTGTCTCAAAACTGACGCCCGTGCATTCGGGATGTGACTCAGGGGACTAGAACAAATTGAAAAACCGTGGCCTCCTAGATCTCCGGATCTGAATCCGTTGGATTTTTTTTTCTGGGGATTTTTAAAAGAAAACGTTTACCACGAACCTGTTGTAGATCCTGAAGATGTAGTAGCTCGTGCTGTGACATTCGTAGATGAAAACATGCTAATGAGGGTTCGTGCTTCTATGCTAAATCGTGCGAATGTTTGCCTTGAAGTGGGAGGCGATCTGTTTGAACATCTTTTGTGACGAATGTAAAAGATTATCTTGTTGTATAAGTAATTAGTTATTGTTAATAAACTTTAAACATTAAATGTGACATTTTAGTTTTTCATTAATAACTCGATAACGAAGGACAATCGGCAAATTTTCCAGTCCTAATTTTCAATTTGTTCTAGCCCCCTGAGTCACATCCCGTACGGGCATCAGTTTTGAGACATCCTGTATAATCAAATTTAGATTAAGGTAAACTCTTAATTGTTTAATTTCGATTGCGTAACGAACTCAATCCATACATTTTTACGAAATTAAATTGTAATGACATCAAGGGTGATTTAGAAAATTGTTTCAATGGACTGGAATAATAACAACCCGATCATAATAAATGAGTTACTTACTATGAAACAGACCAAAAACAGAAACATGCCCTGGGACTGGCATGCAGACATAATTACAGCCAATAACGGATACAGATGATTTTGATATACAGATGGGAGCTGGCTTTAGCGGCTTTAGCCCAACTGAATGTTCGACAAATTCAATTTTTGTATGGGCATTCGAACCTCATGGGACTATCATATGCGCCGTTGAAAAACTTTCGGAAACATCCTGCATATTACTTTAAATAACCCGCCCAGCAGCAGACACAGCACATTCTGGTACATATAAATGGAATCATTTAATGTTTTGACGGTACAACCACACAAATTTATAAGACTTATCATTCCTAATTTCACTGTACCCTAAAATATTTACAAATTAATTTAACTATTTTTTTTCAACTTTACTTTTAATCTGGGAAAAAACAAGGACATATTTAGATAAAACCTTTAACAAACCTGAACTAATCCAGAATTTAATAGAAATTTTTATAAGCAATAGTGTTCATCATGAAATTTATACAGTGTGGATCTTTTTCAATGCTCACATATACCTTCATAGTTTTTAGTGTATCCACATAAAAAAAAAAAAAAACGAAAATGATCAACTGTTTAGCCACATTTTATTTCTATTCAGTAATTTATGATGCAGGCAATCGTACATTTGAGAGAGATAAAAATAGAATTTCTTCAGTTTTCATTATATTCAAATAATAATGTTGTCATTTCACATTGTAGAGACAAACTGTTTATACGAAAGTTGTACTATTTAATAAGTTCTTTAAACTAGAGCAATTAAATTTTTAAAAAATTGATACCTAATGAAATACGACTAGAAACTTCTTTATTTTAAATGGAAATCGTAGTTGGTCGATGATATAGCCATGTTGGGTTTTGTATTCAAAGTTAGGGAAATTATAGTACAAATAAAATTTAAATAGAAATAAAATTATTTTGTGTTTTAATAAACAATAATTATTTACTGAAAAAAATTCTAAAAAAATAACACAATGTTAAAAATGTCCACCGTTGTTCTGAATACACGCTTCAGATCTTTTCCGAACGCCTCTTATAGTATTCCTAAGCTGTGCCTTCTCAATTCTATTAAATGCCTCC
>JAFFZR010012069.1:9702-19731 GCA_018397195.1 Lethrus apterus | reverse complement strand
ACATAGGATCGTCTTTTTTGCATGGTTGGGCTATTGTCAGCATCACCTGTTAAAATATCTGTACTTATTTCAGAATCACCCTGTATATGAGTTGCTATAAATTATTTAAAGTACTTGCGTGTTCCTGAACTTTCAGTGAAATGAACGTAAAACTGTAATGGAAATATGTATTCATTGAGTACATACAATAGTTGTTTGAAATAAATCTACCATTTTTCTTTTTTAAATCAAAATAAACTGTAATTAGAATTACATAATACTAATAGTATGTAAAAAATGTATATGTAATTCTCATATTTGGAAATCAACTCACTACCATAAAATATAAAACAATACATCTAATTAAGTTATTAGGATATTATAAATTAAATCATATACATGTTTAAAAGAAATGGCTAAGTAAGTTAATATACGTAGCAGATTTTAAACTGAACTAAATTATTTTTTTCTTGTAATAATAATAGTAATCTTTTTTTTTTTTTCTTGAGCGTGCAACCAAATTGAAACTCGAGTTGTGCAATAAAATATATTTATTACAACACACCAAATATAATAAATATAAAAATGTGTTTCGTAATCTTTATCAAGCAATAGATATATTTGACGTTTGTTATATTTTACTATGGAAACCTTTTTATAAAAATAGTTTACTATGAATTTGTTCCATCAATTAGTTCAAAAGTATAATTAATGAATCAAACTTTACAATTCCTAAACCCTATTGCGTCCCACGTTACGACTTCTATATACTCCAGCTATTGCTGTAAGGCTAGGAAAAACGTGGAAAAAACCTAGCTGAGAATTTCGACCATTATTATGTTCAATTTTAAAAAAATTCAGTATATTAATAAAAAAAATGTAAATTTAAAAATTAAAATCATTTTAAACATAATAAATTATTTCAATAGTAACTCAATAATGGACATTTGAAATTATGTAAATTAATAAAAATACATAATTCCCATTTCTACAGTTATATAGCTATATTAAACTACAAATTTGGTTAGAGGTAGACAATCAAATAATTAAATTATTATAAATTTTGCTTAAATTAAACAGCACATTCAAAACACACTAAAGACACTGGACATAAATTTAACTTTAAAGATGTGGAAATTATTGATAAAGAAACTAATTGTAAAAAAAGATTAGTTTTGGAAATGATTAACATTAAGAAAGAAAGTAATAGTATAAATTTTAAAAGCGACACTTCAAATTTAAGCAAAATTTATAATAATTTAATTATTTGATTGTCTACCTCTAACCAAATTTGTAGTTTAATATAGCTATATAACTGTAGAAATGGGAATTATGTATTTTTATTAATTTACATACTTTCAAATGTCCATTATTGAGTTACTATTGAAATAATTTATTATATTTAAAATGATTTTAATTTTTAAATTTACATTTTTTATTAATATACTGAATTGTTTTAAAATTAAACATAAAAATGGTCGAAATACTCAGCTAGGTTTTTCCTAGCCTTACAGCAATAGCTGGAGTATATAGAAGTCGTAACGTGGGACGCACCCATAGGGTTTAGGAATTGTAAAGTTTGATTCATTAATTACTTTTATGTTTAATATTTCAACCTTTTGAACTAATTGATGGAACAAATTCATAGTAATTCACAGTAACCGAACCAAACCTGGAGTGATACCAAATGAACTTAGCTTGTCTAATAATAAGCTATGATCAATAGAATCAAAAGCCTTCGATAGATCAGTATAAATGACATCCACTTGACAACGAGACTCAAGAGCATCAGAGATGTGTTGAACTAATGATGCAAGGTTTGTAACTGTAGACCGGCCAGTGACAAAACCATGCTGATGTGGAGATATGTATGGCTTTACACCATTGTATATGGCGCTGAATAATACTTGTTCAAAAATTTGTGCAAAGTTGGAGAGGATAGAAATTGGACGATAGTTTAATAGGTTTGACGAATCTCATTTTTTGAGTACAGGAATAACTCTAGCTCTTTTCTATCTATCAGGAAACACACCCGTTTTAATAGCAAGGTTAATAATTATTTGCAATGGCTTTTCAAGAATATGTCGATAATCTTTAATAAGGAAGCTAGAAATGAGATCATCACCAGCAGTAAATCTGTTTGGAAGGCGTGTCATTATATGCAGCAAGTCAGAAATCTCCACCGATCTTAATATAACAAGTGAATGGTCGGAAATTACATCAGGAACTTCAGGTAAATCAGGTAAATAAACCTTAGCAAAGACAGAAGCAAATGCATCTACAATTTCATTCATTCAGTAGAAAATTATTTATAATGAGTTCTTATTAACTGTTGCTATTACAGTTGTACAAATTTAGCTGCGAAACAAAAATAATTGAAAGAAAAATGTGTACAATAACAAAAACATATGTTTCTAGTAGCACAACTATTATTATTATTATTATTAGTAAACAATTTTTTACAAGAAATGAACTTAACCTATTTGTTATCTCCACCATTGGCAAGTATAGGAAGAAATTTGATTAAAAAACATTTCTGTCAGAAATATGTAACCAACTGCAACCCTATTATTTCGTTTAAAAATATTCCACACAGTTTATTCCGTAAAAAATTTTGAATTATTTTGACAAAATATTTCTCGTCTACATAACATACAACGTACACACAATCTGTTATTCGGGAAACCAAAAATTAGCAACATTTCCAAATAAAATGTGTTTCTTACCGTTTGATTGTCTAGTAGAAATGGTATATGTATTACACCACGAAGATCGCTGAAAATCATAATTTTCTTTAATTTTTGATGTCAAAGTGATTTGGTTACCAGCATTCACACAGTCGCAGTCGGTATATTTCTATTGAAAATCGGTCGCTGCAAATTGATGAACGGTGATTTTTCCCTGTAGTTTAGTTTAGGAATCATTTTTTCGTACAGTTTTTGCATCTTTAGATCATCATGTAAAATGAGGTTTAATATTTTATTCCAAATTATGGCGACAACGGCCCGTTTGGCAGTGATTTGATGAAAATCATGCGAGGAGAGAAATTACTCTTAATCGTAGTTATTTCACGGTCTCCTTTGAATGCGCGAGACCATTCGAATACACGCGATTGCGACACAAGTAGCGGTATTCGCAATTTTCGTAGAAAATGATTTGGTATTTCTATGGCTTATCACGCGATTTCACGAAAAATTGATGACAAGTCCTGAATCAGGTCAGTCATTTTTAAGCACGCCAAGAAATAAACGCGAAAAACTATAAAATATTAAAATGTGTCTGCATCGTTATAGTTTTACCAACAAATTAACATTGTTTTTGCTTCAAAATTTTCAATTAATCTTTATTAAAGGACGCAGATTCTATTTTATTGCAAACATTCAATAAAAGTATTTTTTTTCTACGTTAAATTTTCTTTTCTACATTATAATGTATTAGGTACATTATAATAAATAATTTAGAGAAATCAACAACTGCATTAAAAAATTGTATTCCATTGAAAAAAGCTAAGATTAAGCTGTTTACGAAATCTCAGCGTGAAACTTTTTTTTTCATGAAAAATGTTGTACATCCATGACGTAACTGTCTTTTGTGTCTAGTTTGTCAGTGTCAATTGCAAAACTGCATTCAAGTTTTTTTTTAGAAAATAAATTGTTTATATTTATGGAGAATGTCATAGAAATATTTGTGATGCAGTTCGTATTTTAAGAGAAAGATTTCTAGAGAGTCTACGACAGTGGAGGACTTGCAAAATAGAATTCGACACACACTTGCAAGTATTGATGCTAATATTTTAAACAATGTTGTGAATGACTTTTCTATACAGTTGAAACTGTATATTCAAGAAGGCGGAGGAGTATTACATTAACAATATTGTGCGCAGGGCCGCCGCGTGGGTAAGAGGCGCCTTTGCTCAAATTAAATTTAGCGCCCCATTCCATGATCAGATTTGTAAATTAAAACAAATTAATCTATTTCAAAAAATCATATAGGCGTTCTGAATGGGTTGGGTTCGCTCCGTAATTGAAATTCAATAAAACGATCAATGTTTTATGAAACATTATTATTATTATTATTATCATGGCGACATGGCGCCCCTCGCTTTTGTGCGGGCCACAACCTGCACACCCGTACACCGGTTTGTGTGTTTCCAAGATACTTTGTAATTACCTACCTTACTTATTTAAAGTTATCCTATATTGGATAAATATTTATTTCGATTACATTTGAAATACAGTCTGTGTTCATTTTGTTTCGTCAGTCACGGTCGTGGCCAGAATAAAAGATCATTTGAAAATAATTCATCAACGTCAAATAACTGACACGATCAAATGACAAGTAGGGATGTACAATATTGAAGAGAAAATAACACGCTTTCAGGACAATCTAATAAAAATCATTCAAAAAATTAAGCGCTGAATTACTAGCAATAACTCATCATTTCTTGTTCAAAAGATGTCATCTTTTAACGTGGTACATAGAACATTCTAATGATATTCTATTAAGTATCAGAAATATATTCCCAAATTCAAATGGAAATTTGATGATAGGGACAACCACCACATTAATACAAATGTTGGGCATTTTATATCTTCTGTTGTGGTTTATGTATATGATATAATTTCGAATGGGAAAATTGTGGAAAGTAACTAACCCCATTTAAGAGTAATTTCAAGCCTTTTATCAATTTTTTTTTGATGTTATTGTCGTTATCATTATCTATATATGTCCATTATTAATGGACGATATTAGACGGCTCTACTTTTGGATTCTTCTCATTAATCAAAATCAAAAATCATGGATTATTGATTAAATATAATACAGAAGAATATGAAAGGAAAATTATAAAGTTTAAATCAATCTCGAAAAGGAAAACAACGAAATATAAGCATAATAAACGTATGTTGCACCTAATGAAGAAAAGAGATGACGAAGTCAAAGATATATTTTATGACCAATTAGAAAATGAATACGGGAATTTGCCGAAAAGAAGCATGTAAAAAACAATCAATCAAGTAGATTATGTCCTACTCGAAAAACGACATATAAACTTCATAACAAATAGAAAAAGTAAAGAGGAGCAGAATCATTTTTTAGAAAGAATAAATCGCAAAGGAGAGTTAGATAAAGATGGATTAAAAAAGTCAACAATAAAACATGGTTATATGACTCAGAGAAATTCAAAGATGAGGAAACAAAGAAAAAATAAACGATAAATAAACAGCTAGAAACAACCATTGACGGAAAACTACAGTTAGGAGAAATATGGTTGCGAACGAAAAAGTAATTACTGAAGCAATAATAATTAAAATAGAGGAGAAACAAATAACAAAAGGAAAAGAATGCAGTGATATAGTAGACCACAAAAAAAAACAAATAAGATGAAGAACGAAAAAATACGAAAGAAACTGAACAGAGCAGAAAAAGGTATAAGGAAATAAGGACAAAAGTAAAGAGGTTTGAAAGAAAGAAACTCAAAGAACTAGAAGACAAATTTCGAAACAAAGAAATTAAATAATTTTATCAGGAAATCAAAACAGTAGAAAAGGAATACCAAAGTAAGAACAAGTATTTCATAAATGAGTGTTAGTCAGTGATGTAGTTCATTTTGATAAACTGTTAAATAAGTTAAATAAGTGACTACAAGTGAAGGGCTATAGATAAATCGGAAATAAATCGGTATAATATTAATTAAACCCTTATTTAAATATAGTCTATGTCTTAATAATCGCTTATAAGAAATCTTAAGAATGTATGAATGGAAGAAAAAATGCCTAATGACTGATCCGAAGCAGTGAAATAATCCCATACGCGTGAAATGTAAATGCAACAGATGTAGATAGGAGTTGATGTAATGGATAAACATGCCAAATAAAGGTCTTTTTTTATATCCTCTTTTTAGACTTTAAGCAATAACAGAAAAGAAAGAGAACAGGTGTGCCAGGCAATGAAATGGCTTAAAATACCAGAAAATTTAACGACTTACAAAAATGACTTTGCATGGAACGCAAAACAAAATGTGGAACTGTTACAAATCGTCCGAGTTTACAGTAAGAAATGAACTATCTTGATGACTTAAGAGTTTTGGCAAAATCCAAAAAGGAACAGTAAAAATTTATAAAAAGAATACGAGAAAAGACTAAATGTTTCAGGATGGAAATAATTCAACAGAAAATAAAACACAAATGTGAGAAGATCAAGGAATTTCTTTGTCCGAGGGTACTTAAAGAGGACAAGAGGAACGGGAAATAAACACTCATGAAATCAAAACTCGACGAGGAAAGTACGTACAAAAGTGTCATTATACCCACTGTAATATACGCCAGTGGAACATGGAGTTTGAGGAAAACGGAGGAAAAAGCTTAGGAAAGATGGGAAAAATACAAAGAATGGATGTATGAGGAGAACAACCAACGCGCTAAAAGAATAATGCAAAGAGCCAAAAATAACAGCTGTTGCAAAAGAGTAAAGAATAAGATAGGACGTGTGAAAAGGTTGGAAAGGGAAAAGATACCGAAAACTGTACTGAGAAGACCTAGAACTAAATGTATGAAGAAAGCTTGTCTTGTTAACTGAATGTACAATCCCCAAAGTGTAAAATATGCTATTGCTACACATTTTTCTAAAACCACATCAAAAGAAAAAGAAAGAAATCTATAAATTGTAAAAGTTCCGCGGTTTTATGTTTCCAGATTTCCAATCCATTAATGCTGTACACCCATTCAAACTCATTCTCCTCTCTCTCTCTCGAATTGAATATACAGGATCATTCCGAAAAAGGTACTGATATTCTAAATTTCTAACACGTGATAGCTGACCTTAACCCAAACCCGAATCCGCAAAAACGGCGGTCCTATCTTCATTTTAAATTTTCGAAATATGTCATATGTGCATTCGGTTCTGCATCCATTTCAATATGTGTCGCGTTGAAAATCAACTTCCTTTAGCGGTAATAACATGAAATGTTGAAAAACAATCTTTATTGATGATAATTCAGCGTTATTGTCATATTTAACTCAAAACTTAAAATATTTTTTTCTGGCACATCCTTCAACATATGCATATTTGGGGTTGGGCTATTGTCAGCTATCACCTGTTAAAATATCAGTACTTATTTCAGAATGAGCCTGTATAGTTAGAAACACTGATATGGTTGGGTTCGCTCCGTAATTGAAATTTAAAAGGTGTTATTAAGAGTACATTTAGAGTACAAAAATATATGGATATATGGGATATGGGTTAGGTTCGCTCCGTAATTATAATTCAAAAGGTGTTTTGCTGTACATTCGTGCTGAACGCTGAATGTTTTGCTGTATATTCGTGCATGTTGTACAGCTTGCTATAATTCTGGACAATACATCGAAATGTTGTACGTATGGTCACCCTGTGTTAGGTATGAATACCATACAATAGTTCGTTTGATACAAATCTAGTTGGCGTCACATTATTATATGACTCTTGAATTGTATGTAATTTTTTGTCAAAAAAATCTAGTTTGTACTGGTTTTGATGATGAAGTAGAATGATCATTAATTATTGATCATTATTAACGTTGAATTAATTTTAACCCTGTTTGCAAATTTTAATTCTTAATGTTTACAGTCACTAAAAAATAACGTCTAGAAAATTAAAGTATATTTCGTGAAAGGTTTAAAAAGTTTGAAAGAACTTTATTTACATGGCGAGTGCCTACGTGATCCAAACAAGGTTATTCGGAATGTGTCAAAACCGCTTATTTCAACACATCCGACATTCAATGTCGCTCCGGTACAATACGACGGTTAGCGGAGCGTTTGGTCTGGACCGGGACGAACACGTATTCGAGATGCATTATAAACTAGGTGGTCGAGGCCAAGTCGAGAAAATCGAGAGAGACGGAACCGGAGAGAGACAAAGAAGGAAGCGAGCGAACGGTTCGCACATCTGCCGTTGCGGGAATGCTAATAGCGGAAGCGACCCACACCATCGACGGGTGCCGATGCGATGTGGCCAACCTACCATGGAACTTGGAAGTTCTACGAACTGCGCGTCGTCGTCCTTTAGGCGCTCGGATGTCGCACGGATTTAATATTAATGTGTTTCCATGAATCCGCGGCAGATTCTGAACAAATTGGTCAACAGCTAAAATCATGTTTCAATCAGTGCTGACAACAAACTAGCCAATTGCAAATATGTATATTGTACGTGACCGAAAATTTACATAGCGAAGCAATAATTCTATTAAAATACTTATCTGAAATAAATAAGCGTATACACGCTATTATAAAATTGTGGGTCATCTTCTGAAATAAATCAATTTAAGCGTATACACGTTGTTACAAAATTGTGGATTATCATAAAAATATGATATCTGCTGGAAATTTCCAACTTTTTAAATATTATTTTTATAATTAAAATATATTGGTTTCCTGACAGGAACCGCGTTTTAAATTCCGCTTTCTATTTACCACAAAAGCACTGCAACGAATGTAGAAAGAACAGGAAATCTGTACGAGATTTTTGCATTCGAACAGAATTTGAAAAACGCTTTCTCGCTGTGCTTTCTTGCAAAATTAAAAATCATGGATTGTGCTATTTGGTTACTGTTCATAGAGATTGAAGGAACATTAGTCAGTGAACCGATATTAGAAGAAAAAATCATAATACTGGCGACAAAACTGATTTTTCAAGCATTGTTCGCCTTGCCGTTTGTTGTCATGTCAATTCATGCATCAATCGCCAATTATATCTCCGGAAAATTTAAAGCATGGACAAGACAATTTATATAAAATTTTAAACTTTCAACAAATGCTTTTGCAACACGGCAAGATAAATTGAATCTGGATTGAAACATAGTCAGGTTTGCCGCATTTAAACTTACAATTTTAGCCACTTTATCACTGCACTTACTACAAAATCTGCTTAGTTGAATTTTTACTACTGGACGTAGTAAAAGGAATGTGTTCTTTTTGGACAAAAAGTTACACTTACAAATAGTGCTTTTTACTGATGATACGTTTTGTCATTTTCTAATCCTTATATAAAGCTTGAGCTTTTCGTGCAAAGAAAATTTATTAAAGTTTAATTATATAAAATAATTTAACAAGCGATAAAAACGGAAATTACAATTATTAATGAAATTTTTAAATAAATTTAAAATATAATATTGAAATAATGATGACCTTTTGAACAATTAGATGTTTAACGACTGTTTCATAAAGTAAAAAATTACCGGAAAGAAACCTATGATATTATGCGATTTAACAGACAGAAAGAGGAACATTACTAGTAATTAAGTAGTAATTCCCCCTAGAGAGGGGAGAAATCTAGTGGCGAGGTTTACATGATGATGTGGTAAGGCCAGCAAGTACTAAATGGGAGAGAAGTATAGGGCTTGTGGTTTTTTCGAAAAAGGAAGGGATAAGTCGGCGCAAGGCAAGGGAGATATTATGAAAACTAAATTTTAATAATGAAATTTGGCTTTTTCCAACATTCATTGGTTATGTTTAGCTTTTGATATTTTATGGCGTTAATTTATTTTCGTACTTTTTCACGATAATTGTATAATTAATACAAGATTGCCTTTGTTGAGCATATCGTATTAAGGCAGCCGTACTTAACCTGCGGTCCGTGGGCCCCATGCGGCCCGCTAAGCTTTTATATGTGCATACATACATACTATGTTGCGGCCCGTGTAACGTGTGTGTGGCCCGAGACATAAAAGGTTGAGTATGGCTGAATTAAGTGATCAACGGTTGAAGGTGGAAGAAATATCAAGAATGTCGGGGCTTTCAGATAAAAACGTTTGCCGAATCCTCTATGATCATTTAGGCATGAATTAGTGCACGGTGGGTCCCCAAACATCATTCAGCAGTTCAGCGTCGTGCTGAATGTGCTCGATTCTTTTTCAAACTGCTCTGTGGCGAAAACCCTGTGGAATTGTTGAATACAATTGTCACAGGAGATGAAACTATGGTTCCCTCCTTTGTCGGAAAGGGAGTCGATGGAATGAAGGCGAAAAAAAGAGATTTTTTGGGATTGTGAGGGTATTCTTCTCATAGACTTTAAAGA
>JAFFZR010012068.1:0-37114 GCA_018397195.1 Lethrus apterus | reverse complement strand
AAGCTGATAAACTACGAACTAATAAATAGAATATGCTGTAAATAAGTAGATACACCAAACTTTACATTTCAAAGTTTCATAATATTCACACATTAAATAGAGAAATTACAAAATGCCATATTTTTAATAAGAGTTACCTATAGTTCTGTTCCGTTTTGTATATTCAAAAACGAGATGTCGGTTATGCTACTTTTATTTTTATTTTCTTATTTTCCAAACATTTTTTCCGTTCACATTAATATATTATTTAGTTTATAATAAATAATATTACGTTCCAATCTTATTCTATTATCTAGTTTTTTTGTGGAAAAAATGACAGAATACGGTAATTGGGATATAATGAAAATGCCATGAAACTTACATACTTTAATTAACGATGAAACTCAAGTAAGCAGTAATATTACATACAAAATATGGCATTTTGAGATCTCTCTATTTAATGTGTGAATATTATATGTAATATTATAATACTTTGAAATGTAAAGCTTGGTGTGTCTTCTTATTTACAGCATATTCTATTAATTAGTTCATAGTTTATCAGCTAAAAAAAACATTTAAAAATTACTTTTATGGTTCTCAGGAGGGATGACAATGTACGAAAATTAAAAAATACATCAATATCTCGAAAATTATTAATTTTAACTACATATGTTGCTTATTCAAATTAATAGACAATTAAATTTAGCTTTCGACTAATGCATAAAAATATAGCGCTTCCATTTAAAAAAATTAAGTTTTCCGCATTACAATTGTTTCAAAAAGAAGAAGATTTATTAAGTATGTTGTGTTACATATCGAATTTCTAATGCTTTTACTAATATCACTAAAGATCCCTCTAGCGTTGCATAAAATTTCATGATCTTGCTGTATTTCGTTATTGAACTATAGGCGTTTTGCCGAAGACCATCAGCTATCAAAATTTCTGAATAAATGCAAATATCTTAAAAACGAATAGACATAGACAAATATTATCTTATACAAACTTATATTAGAATTATCCAGGGAATTCAAAAATGTAATAATATATAGACTGTTCCATTTAAAATTTTAAAGTTGTTCGTGATTGCGCACAAACGAAACACTCCGTATAACTGAAAATTTTTTAGGTGGTGGAGACCATAAATTCAAAAGACTTTTGTCTTAAAATATTTTTTGCATTTTGCATAACAACGGAGATATCGAAGAATATCGCACTAATGTTACATCCTGTATATGTATATATTAATAATATTAAATTAACATTTCATACTATATCCAGCACTGATCCATCTCTGTTTCGCTGCTTCCGTTCCAGTTTATCCTTCACCCGCCTTAACACTTCTTCCGCTCTCGTGCATATGACGCCACCATCTACGGCCCTCCTCTCTCCTCTTCGGTCCACCCCCCTTTATATACTGACATCCAACTCATCCTTTCTCCACATAGTATACATTTCCCATACTCTTCCCGCATCAAACATTTATTACCTCTCTCCTCGTTCCCGCATCTAAATCTTGCAATTAAGCTTTCCTGCTCCCCCGTTCTTGTCCCGTCCAGATACTCCAGCTTTCTTCTGTAAACGTTTAAATGTTTACTATAGTGCCCGATTTTTTACATATTTCCTCTCTTCCTACCTTTGGCTTTTCACGTGCTAGTACCAGTTTTTATGTCATTTCTTCTCTATATCTTGATATATTAATTATTCATTCTTTTCCTTCCAATTCTGCACTTTCTGTATGCGCATGCACATTCAGCAAAGTTATTTTTCTAACTCGCAACATGCATATCCGATATGGCTTTAAAATCTACTATTAGTTGTATTATACTTGTATTACTGTATCAAACAGGCTCTTCGACGCACTTAATCTATATCTTAGAAGTTAATATACAGGTAAATTAAATATTATATTGAAAGTGACCACCATTAATGCATTTACACTTCACACAATGACACAATGACAGTGACGCGTTGTGTCCTTAAAAATCTACTTTGTATTTACCTACCGATATTGTCGGCATCTTTTCTGCGGAATATGTTAGTAGAGGTCATGGTCTAATAACTACAAGATGATAGGGATAATTTTCATAATTAGACATTTTATACTTCTCTAGAATATAAAGTTTAAAATATATGACATCTTTTAATGCATCCCATTATTAGAAGTCCAGTATGTCTAAGTTCGAAACGATAGAAAACAATGCCTTTAATATAAATAATAAAACGAACAATTCTGTTAATTAGTGTTAAACAATGGCATATGAATTCGCCTTACGGATCCGTTTTGATGTCAAAGCCGTTCGATAACGTAAACTCTAGTTTATAGATTATAATATTCTGAGTTGGATGCTTTGATATAAAAGCTTATACATATGGAATTACTAACATCAAAATCGCATAAAATAGGAAATTAAATAAATACGAGGAGTGAAAACACATTTCTAGATCATTACATTAAAGAAGCGAAAATTAATTTTAATATTAAAATAAACGAATATTTTTATATTATACGAAACCGTGGTAGCTATGTTTATACGTCGCTTTCGTCGCAACATATGGAAGGCATCAAATATGTCTACCCTGCGTTGATAGAACAATTTATGAATGGATGGTACAGAAGAAATTCATTCATACCAGTAGGTTTATACTGGCGCGGCGCTTGTTGAATAGGAACCCATCTCCATTGATACGTCCATATTCTCATACACACCTTCATACAAGCCATGACAGATAATAAAGGTATTATATATGAATTTATTCACAGCGTCTAACACTTCAAACTTGTAAGTATACAGTCCGTTCTACAAAACGGGCCCGAGACTATAGCGGCTTCAATTGTGATTCAATCACCAACAAACCATTATATATTATTATATATTATTAAATGGGACAGTCTTAGCTACAACTTGGCGAAAAAAATTCTTTATTAAACACCTTCATTTATTTGTTATGACGTCATCGCCATTTTTTTTAAATGGCAACCTATATTTTATATGTTTTATTTCGTTATGATTTTCAATTCTGTTTTCAACGGTATGCAAATTTAAATAGGTTGCATAAGACAAAAATCAAGAAAAACGGCTATACAATTTTAATAGAAATATGAATGAAATGAACAAATTAATCCAACTAATCCATGATACGGCAAAATTTTACTAAGAAAAGTCGTTCATAATAAGAAATTGTGGCCCTATACAAAATTTCAGAAAGATCTACCTACAATGATCAAACCGTGATTAAACAAAATAAGACGATTTGATCAAAGTAGGTAGATCTTTCTGAAATTTTGTATAGGGACACAATTTCTTACTATAAACGACTTTTCTTAGTAACATTTTCCCGTATCATGGATTAGTTGGATTAATTTGTTCATTTCATTCATCTTTCTATTAAAATTGTAAGGCCGTTTTTCTTGATTTTTTTCTTATGCAACCTATTTGTATACCGTTGAAAACAGAATTAAAAATCATAACGAAATAAAACATAAAAAATATAGGTTGCCATTTAAAAAAAATGGCGATGACATCATACCAAATAAATGAAGGTGTTTAATAAAGAATTTTTTTCGCCAAGTTGTAGCTAAGACTGTCCCATTTAATAATATATATGGTTTGTTGATGATTGAATCGCAATTGAAGCCGCTATAGTCTCGGGCCCGTTTTGTAGAACGGACTGTATATTATAAAACATTAGTGTTGAATTACAAAAGTATTAAAAGAATATATGCAATCCCGATATAAACTACGTGGTCTAACTGCCACCTTGGCGGTTGGATTCATAAATGTCACCGCCATGTAAGTTATAGTTTCAGTCTGTCCGACTCACCACTCGACTGGCGTTATTTTACGACCCCGCTAGACGGAATGCACATGAAAGAACAGTTTGTGCTTTATGTATCATTTGTTGCACTGTCCTTTCGCATATGATTTGATGATCAAAGGTCTCGCGACATTGTAACTGTTGCACTTGACTTTGAAGTCGAATAATTCCATCCACCAACACCGTTTGACTTCGTTACACAACTTAATAACGTCGTAAACGTCCCTAATAGCAAATTGCACGTCTTAAAAATTAATTTTCTGTATTTACGAAGATTTTTTAGCCACATAGTCGTGGTCTATGGTTTCGGCATGCCATGCTAGAATTTCAATTGGTTGTTAAATTATCGCCTATTTTCGCATTTTCCCGCGGAATTAACATATTACGAAAGTATTTCGAATTGTTGTTAAATGTTATGTGAACACGTCTTCCAGCATAATTCAACGCAATAAACGATAGACGAACTATCATTACTGTATTTGTATTATTGAGGTAGAAACGTGACACGTGAATGCCGACACGTTGTTCTAAGATGTTTAGTGAAGCTGTTGGAAAGCTCCGGGATAATTCGCAGCGAAGTTAAGTGTTCAACTTTGACCTCGTACTCCCCAAGTTAACACCTGAATACTAACCGTAAAGCACTGACACAATGCGTGAGATTTTCAATTTATTACTTTATTACGTTTATTATGTACGTATGAAAATATCATTTGTTTAATAATTTTATTTTATTTTATTAAATTAATTTAAAGAGAAATTTGAATTTAATTCCAACGATAATAATAATATTTTATTTACAAAATAAAAAAAAAAAGACGAAAATTAACCAGATAATTAAATTAAATCTATATTAACGTCACGAGAAATCTATATTTATTTAAATAAAGTAATAAATTAAAATTTGAATGTCGCAAACTTCTCTTGTGTGTTTTTCTCACAATATTGCACTTTTTTTCCATCCCTATGAAAACTTCTTTATTCATGTTAGCTTTTGCCTTTGCCCATTCCACTTCATCTCTTACTTATCTCGCTCTCTAGTGGAAACATATTAATTTAAAATTAATTATTTTAAATAATTAACTTGAGGATATTATTGAGACTGCATTTAGTTGATTTTTTCTGGCCATTGTATTGCCCTTGACTTCACACTTCAACACAGGGCCACCCTAACCACAGGGCTAAATGGGCTATAACCAAGGGGCGCAGTCTTTGGGGGCGGCAATTGTTTTTATAGGTTACTTGAATTTTGTATTCCTTTTTATACTTAATTCTTATTTGAATTTTGTATTTTCTTTCGTATTCCTTTTTATATTTCTTTTGTACTCCTTTTGTACATTCTTTTTTACCTTTAGAATTTCAATTGCGGAGCGAACCCAACCATAAATTATAAATTTTGAAAAACTGAAAAACTGACTTTTCGAATTTCAGTAATTTGATAATTTGAATTACGGAGCGAGCCTAACCCTTTTCAAAACTGACCTCTTGAATTTTAATAATTTCAATTATGGGCGAACCTAATTCATGCCAATCAAATTATAAATTTTAAAAATTTACTTTTTAAATTTTAATTTACGGAGCGAACCCAAACCATACAACAACCTTTTTCCATCCATCCGTACTCCTTTTTCATAAAAAATTATATTAACTTTTTCTAGTTCTGAAACTTTTGTAAAACTTCACTGGTCACCCCGCCACCCCTCCCGTATATTTTCTTATGAAAAGGAGCGCAGTAACCCACGAACGCCAAATTTCTTAGGACGCCCTGCTTCAACAGAGGATTTTTTTTTAATCCAACGCAAGCACCTGGATTTTTTTTCTTTTAATTTTAAATCTGGAAAGTCATGATAATGTTTTAAATCGAAAAGTGTTGATTTATAGAAATTGGAACGAACTGAATCTTTGGATACGAGAGGGTAACTGACTTTGTGTTTTTTTTTTTTAATGGTCAATGTATATTTTCTGAATCAATAAGTTTTGGGTTGAGTATTTTTTACACCGTAGATTCAGTATCCTATGAATCTAAAAAATAAGATTAGATTAATTTGGTTAAGATAATCCAGCATGTATTTTGTTGAGTCAAAAAGACTTAAAGAGAGTTTGATTGGAATGTTACTTTTTTGGGAGCATTATGATAAATTCTTTTCTCTGAATCCAACAAGTTGGGTTAACAAGTTGGATAGAATTGGGAAGGACTGATGATCGACAATAGAAGTATTTTACGAATCAATGAATCAACAAGCTTGTTATAAATATAGTTGGTTTCTATTCGGAACCATTTTTTTTTTTTTTTAATTAATTAAAAAATATTGCATTGCAGTTCAATGTGGTGTTCAAAATTATAAATCTTGTAATCCTTGAAGCAAATTATTTGTTAAGTCTGTAAATTATTAATAACTCTATTAAAAATGACCAGAAATATATATTCACAAAGTGAGTTGCGACTAATTGGTAAATCGTCCTTTGACGTAAACAGATTGGAAATAGAAATTAATTTTAATCACCAAAGTAATATCTTACATTAATTAAGTAAAGCTGGACCGGTAATAATACGTCAGAGTGTTATATAAGCCTAAGTCGACTTGACAAATCGTAGATTGAAAACATTTGTCTCTCCAGACGAACACATCATGTATAATTACCGGTTCCAAAATAGCGCTTCGAATCATAATCTACTGACAAACGCTAAAATTAAATAAATCATCAACACATTCTTACCGTTTTCTGGCGAGAAAAACAAAAAAAAACTCGCCTGTCATATGATCGGCTATTAAAAGATTCAGCGTCATTAGAGATCTATATTCACTCCGTATATCAATCATAGGACGTACGTTTATTAATATATATATATACCTACATGTAGTATGTATACGGAGGGCGTAACGAAAATAAACATGCGACTGCATCTGATAAGTGTCATGTACACAAACATGTTATGATTATTTATATTTTTCGACTCGTCGTGTTTATATGCTGACAAGAAAATATTAATATCATTCAGTTCAACAGTAGCGGAGGACAAAAAAAGGCTTTACTAAATTAATTAATAAGCCCATTTAAACTGATGATTTATTATCATTGAAAATGGGCGACAACTGAGTAAAAATATTTACTTATATAAAAACGACAAACTCAAATACCAAATTCTTTAGAATCAAGATTTAATCCATTTTTATAATTTGATTTTATTTTTAGCAAGTTCACATTTATTCACATGCAAAGAAACAGTTGCGTTTGTCAGCTGAGATGTAGGATTTAATAATCCAAAGGTGAGGACATGTGATTTATGTATCCAAGAAAGAAAAATACAAACGTCATAGGCCAGAAGAGGTGAGATAAAGGGAAATAGATGGATAGTGGCGTGGAATAGTTAAGAGAATTATGTATAATAAATGTGGACAAATTTGAAATGTAGAATAAGGAGCTGTTGATACAAACGGTGGATTCAGGTGGAAGGAGCAAGTAAAGAGACTATAAATCCAAACTGGAAATAATAAGATAAATTACATCATGAAAGAGCAGGATGGGCATATAAAGAAGAGTAAAGATGGGTTGGAACAAATAAGTAAAATAAGACAAAAATAAATGAAAAAGAAGGATGGTCGTCGACGGGCATATAAATAAGAGGCGCGAGGGTAGAGGGTTTTATACGTAAGGTATATAGATGATAACACATTTTGGAAAAATGTAGTTAAAAGGAAAACAAAAGAAGAAAAATACAGTTTGGATAAGCGTTTGCTCAACTAACTGAAATTGCAAAATGCTGAAGATGTCATAACAAGACAACAATTGTAACAGGTGAGTTGAAATGTAAATAGATGATTCCAGCAGATTTTTTCGTAAAAAAAAACTGTGAACAGCCACAGCCACAATGTTTTTACGAAAATATTTAGCGTAAGAAAATGTTGAAAAGACTCGAGCTACAATAAATGACAAAACCGAAGATAAACAAAATCTTAAAAAAATAAGGAAAAAGTAAATCCAAATCCTTTTTATTCTCGAGTTTTTTATTTGTACTTATTTGTATTGTAGGTGAACATTTCTTCATATTTCATTAAATGTGTAAAATAGAATTAAGGAATTAAAAAAGCTGTGATTGATTATGTTTCAAATTCTAGTTATTTTTGTTTTTTTCTATTTTTTTAAATAATTTCTGCATTTCATTTGCATAAGAAAAATATACAGAAAATCCATGCGTTGTACAAATAAAAGCTTGATATTTTCATTTCTCAAAATGAACTCAATAAATACATTTTTGATCAAAACTGAACAATACATGTATACAGTCTGTTCACGGGAACATACTACAATAGCTAACTTTTTTATTTAAAGAGATATAAACTTGGTTAAATGGACAAAGTTTAAGTACCTTACAGTGCGCATTTCGCGCAATAAATTATAAAACAAAAGAACATCGCGTTTCTAAGATACAAGCTTAAAAATGATTTTTGTAAATTGAGCACCTGTATACAGGGTGAGTCACCACCGACGCCACGGAGTTTTATGGCAAAACGGCATATATTCTCCAACTTCTGTTGCAGGTGGATTATGTAAGTCAATAAGGGCTACATTTTAAAAATAGTTTCAAATATACAGAGACCGTAGTAACTTTATTTGAAACATTTATAAATATATTTCTAGTGACCACTGATATCTAATCTAACATAATGACTAATTTGCCATTTATGTAGTAAATGATGATTATGTAGTAATAAATTACCATCGTAATTTTTAATTAGATAGGTAGGTATAGTTTTGGGCACTTTTAGGAAATATTCCTTTAAATATTAGACGAAAAATGTGGTTGCAGTTAGATGGTGCTCCCAAAATACCTAAATAACTTTAAAACTTAAAGATTTAGGTATAGGGAAACACAGTTTGAAAGACAATTAAATTTGCTACACGATAAACTTATAAAATACAGGATGGTCCATTTAAAATAAGCCCGATATTACAGTTTGAATTTGCTAATAATGGTGCTGAAAATTCTGAACAGCCTGTAGAGAAAGTTGTAGTAGTAGATTACTAAATAAATTAAGGGAGTGTTTTATTATCTAGGCCTAAAAGCAAATTTGAAATAATTGATTTAGTTTGAGGATAACATTCCTTTTTCTAAAACCTTACATTTTAAGAACAATCGAAATAAATTAGAACACTTAGTATTTAGGTATAGGGAACCCTTATGAAAGTCAGGCTTATTTTTTACGCACAATTCAAAAATGTGTTGAAATACAGGGTGTTCCATAAGAAAAAGTATAACTTTGAAATGCCACTCTTTTTTAGAGCATCCTGTATATTTGAAAATATTTTTAAAATGTAGCCCTTATTGACTTACATAATTCGCCTGCAACAGAAGTTGGAGAATATATGCCGTTTCACTATAAAACTCCGTGGCGTCAGTCGTGACTCACGCTGTATATTTGCGTATCGCAAGGTACTTAAACTTTGTCCATTTAACTAAATTTGTATCGCTTTAAATAAAAAAGTTAGCTATTTTAGAATGTTCCCGTGAACAGACTGTATACAGGCAAGATAACTTTAATTTTATTTTGGAAAATGTGCAAAGAGATAGGTGGAAATTGAATCATTTTCCATATTTTAGTTTATAAATAAACTTGAACCCAAAAAATTTATATTTCGACCTTTAATCATTTAAAATATCACGGATCACTCAGTACATTTTCAAAAAATTAAATGTCCTCGTAAATTAATGTTGGCACAAATTTGTAACATTTTGTATCAAAGTATTATGTATTTTGGCAACGTTTAAAGTTTCCCTTTCGAAGATCAACCGTGTTGTCCACTACAAATGACAATCGCTACAAAGTTTTATTCTTGTGACAATATCTACGTAATCTGGGCGTGTATTAATAGAACGATGAGTGACAGTTTATGACTGATTACGGCGGCACGTGATCGAATCTGCCTGGTGACAAATAAAAATATCCACAGCTAACTGTATCATTTATAAATAGTTTATAACCGTTCCGATTTCGTATTGGGGTGCTCAAAACGCACGTGTGTTTGCCCCCTTCCTCTTACACCGCCATTTTGGACATTTCATACAAATAGAATAAACAAAAGACACTGCCAAAATTAAATAGAGACACTTGGAACAGTGTTCTTTCCAACTAACAGCAATTAATTAATTAATTCGTTTATAACTTTAATGATTAAATGTTTTATTCTTTATTAATCCATTATTAGGGATTAGTTAGTAACAAATGAAAAACCAAAATCTGCTCGAATTTTGTTAGATAATAGCGCAGGTGTTATTGCACAAGAGTTCGTCTTTTTGCTTAAACACACAAAAATTAGGTAATAACTAATGTTAACTAGATGCTTATTAATGCTTATACATAAAAAATGTGCAAAAGAGCTGGCAAAACAAAACCATGGGGCTCTTCATAAAGCAGTCGTACGTACAATCGTGCCCAAGAACCAAGTCGATGAGAATCCAAATGCAATTATGAAAATGTGACTTAATGTTCCCGAGATTTATGGTTCGACTTAAATATATTAATTTACGAGCTTATCTTCGCTCTCGGCTACAAATACGAAACAGCTTTTATTATTTCCTCTTTTTATTCGTATTCTAATTTATTCAGCTTCGGCATTGCGCACTTTAAAAATATGAACTCTTCGGAATTTTTAATTTTTGATCGATTTGTTAATTATAAAACCGATTGGGTGCAAATAAATGAATAAACACGTTTAAACTTAAATATTGATTAAATTGCTTAATGATTTAAACGTCGATTACTTTTTTCGAATTATACTTTAACAAGTAAAAATAAATGAAAAACATAAAATTTGTACAAAAAAAATTTTTTTTTTGTAAAATATTTCAATGTAAGGGTTATATCAGTGTAACGTTCATATCATAACTTGAAGACAGTTAACGTGTAGAAGAGATTTTCTTTCAAATCTTAACGCATTAAACGTGTTATTCAATTTACCTTTTAAAATGGCGGAACGTTATTAATTTTTAAAGAATGTTTAATACGATGCTAAAATTTAACTTAATAATTAACAACATTTTAGTTTTTAATTAGGTATGAGATGTGTGATGAGCAAAAGCCGTTTAGTTGTTAAAACCTCATGCTTTTTAAAATTATTAATTATCGTTTTCACTTGGTATTTTCCCATTGTTGTAAAGCATCTTTTAATTATACGCGTTATGGTTTTTAATAATTAATTAGTTGATTAATTTACAAACTATGAAATTAATACATGAAAGAACCGCATTACATTTAACGACCTGCTCAATGGATTATATTAGAAGAGAAAAAATCAGGTGCATTCATTGTTTTCAATTAATTTTAATCGGTGTTTAATATCCATAGAAAACACTGCTATCAGGGCCGGCGTGAACTTTTGCGATGCCGGGTTCCAAAATTTTGCGGAGACAAATCTATACATAGTTCCCCGTAAAATTTACGATGAGCTTTTGTAACTGCGGGGCTTTCTAGCGTGGGGTCGAACAACGTGCTGAAGCCGCCTCGCACCGACCCTGATTGTCACAATAATGAAAAATATAATTTTATAACTCAACTTAAATGTTAAGCTTAAAAATGAGTTTAATTGAAAGTATGGATCTACAAAATTTTGTAGAAAACACATTTTTTTAACAATCTGCGGAATTAATTACTATAAAATGTATGTACTTATTTCATAATTTATAACGACTATTTCTTACATATTTTAACATTTATGTATTGCTACACTAGCTTTGAATAAAACGCAAATATAACGGAATTAAAGTAGAGAGTTTTTATAAAATATGTAATTCTGTGAACGTTTTTTAAACGGTCGTAAGATACATAAAGGTCCGCCTAACATTTTGGATTTTGTTACTCACGCGATACTCTGGCAACTGTGTTCAGACGAATTTTTAGTGATTGATTAGAATTAGATGGTATAACCGTGAACATAGAACTGTCGTTTTTGCGATTTAGATTTCGGCTTTGTGTATCTAAAATTTTAAATAATTTACTACTAATAATGCAAATTTTAAAACCTAAGATATTTAAGAGAAATTAAGCATTTTTTACAAACATAAACTTCTTTTAATCCAAATCTCTTCCAAGAAAAGTAATATCTTTAACTTTGCCATAACGCGCACAATTCAAAGAAAATGAATTAAATAGTCAAAAAAATTGTGCGGCACTTTGATCAGGATCGTAAAACAAAATAAATTGCCCCAGCTGTGATTTAATTATATTTGTTTTTTGTGAACGTTAAAAATAGATCCACACACATTCACTTTGTACAAAATTAAGTTCGTCTTTCTTTACCCAAAAACGTCAACATTCGAAATTTAACGATTAATCCCGAGCCCTTGCAATTAAATATTTACACGTTTGGTTCGAACGCGCAAGTCGCATCAACCGAATGTAAATTT
The DNA here is from genome assembly GCA_018397195.1 of Lethrus apterus. Classification (NCBI taxonomy): domain Eukaryota; kingdom Metazoa; phylum Arthropoda; class Insecta; order Coleoptera; family Geotrupidae; genus Lethrus; species Lethrus apterus. Next base: position 24,917 of record JAFFZR010012068.1, on the reverse strand, counting down.
CCGTATAATTCTATTGACAAAGTGTTTCAGACACGCTAATTGATATACGCGTACGTCTTATTTCTTCTCGTTTAAAAAATTAAACGGGGCGTTAATAGAGTCAGGTGATGATGAATGCAAGTTTTTAAACATCTAACCGACAATATCTCATGGGTCCGAAGCGATACACGGTGACATGTATATTCAATTGGCATCGACGAAAATTGAAAATCGTACCCATCCGCACGTTTAAATTATGTGATTATATAATTAGTTTCGACGAAAACGCTTTTGTGCATACTTTATGGTTAGTTTTGTTTTAAATATTTCATTTCGGACGTGAGTTTTATTTTTTAAACGAAGATACCAGAAAAATATTTACATTTTAAACATTTATTCATTGTTATTTAAATTTATTGAAAATTTAACACCTGGTTTTTAAAAAAAGATCATCACTATAGACCTGATCGGCGTATGGCGTCTATTTGAACCTATGATTCCGTGATCTCTATTGATTTAACTATCCTAATTCCTTCATTTTTAATGGTTTGCTTAGTTTTTTTCCACCTCATGAATATGGATGGTATTCTCCAAACCCATCTTTACTACATCCAACCATTTACATTTCTTTTTCTTGCCTCCCTCTTTTACCTGAAGCACTCTCCAAGGAATTCTGTTTGGTTCATGCTCCAGCCATCCTACTCTTTCAACTCTAATTATATCAACCTGAGTTATAATTGGTTTACTGTATAAATTTGTAATTTCTTTGATTGTTCGTCTCCTCCAATTCATCAAGTTCATCCTTTTCTATACAGTGTGGTGATAAAGTTTGGAACAAACATTCATAAAAGCGTTTTATAATGTTTTTAAGAAAATCGCTCGGACAGGTCAATTTTTGTTTTTAAAATGCCGTCTTCTGACGTTAATTTTTAACGAATGACGTCATTTGTTTTTGCACAATGACGTCATCATATTTTTTTTTAAATGACACCACACTTTTTTCTTCTATTTTTAATAGACCTTCTTACTACTTAAACGGTGATGTAAAAAAATTTTTTTTTTGAATAAATGACATATTTACTTCAGATCGTCAGTGGTTATAATTTAGTAAAAATAATAATCGTAAACATTCTAAATTAAAGCAAATAACAGTAATTTATGTATCTAAGACGGAGAGTGAAGTTTTAAGGTGCCATGACGTCATTTTCGATTTTTTTAAATGACACCTCTTATTTTTTTCTTTTGCTTTTGATAGACCTCCTTGATGTTTAAGTGGTGGTTACCGATTTAATTTCTGATTGAAATATCTTTTTCACAGTTTCATACTTTTTCCGAAACCCACGTTGACTTACACAGTTATCGCTGCATTTTCTTATCTAGCTGAATGTAGAATGTATATTTCTTCATTTTCACATTGAACATTTGTCAATATTGCTGATTTTTTCCATTCCTCCTTTATATAATAAATTACAGGGCTTGCCTTAATAAATCCGTCTCGAAAAGTGTATGATTTTTTTATTATTAAAAAAATAGAAACGTGAGACGTCATGACTTTGAATCACGTGATTTGAATTCTTTTAAATAAATTGTTACAAAAAAATAAATTTTTACTTTATTTAAAAAGGCTTTAAATTCCCACAACTTGTGAACAAGACAAAAGTACAAGTAACACATTTTCATTCAACTCACTTGAGGAAAGGTCTTCTCAAGATTAATTATACCAAGTGGCGGTGAGTTAGTATTTATGAGTGTGGTATAGTCGTTCGGTAATCGTTTTTCATTTGTCAACAAGTGTAATGAGATGCGGGCACGCGGCGCACCCAGGGCGGGGCTCCTAAGCAATTATCGTCGCTGTGGGGGTGCACCACCCCCGACCGCAATCAGACCATGGCAGCTTCCCGACAGATCACCAACACGCTCTCTAAACGCAAATACATTTTAGACGAGCTCGACGATTACACAGCAAAAATTGTTATTCCAATCTTTGAAAAAAATATTCGTTTCTCAAACAAATTAATTGCATTTATCTTTAGTATATATAATATTTTTTAATTTGGAGCAAATTTTTGAATACCCTTCATGTAAAAGTTGAACAGTTTACAGAATGATATATCCAAAAAAAAAATTCCTGATAGAAATTTGTGGAAATAAGAAGCTCAAAAATATAATAACATCTAATCCTAAATGTTACTACTCCTTTATAAATTTCGCTCAACTATTTTTCCATTTTTCTTCTCACTTTCATTCAGTCAGCAACACTTTCTAATTATTTTGTTTGGATCTTCTTACACATTTTTGCAGTTTTCTCCATTGTCTTCATGCACTTGTTTGTCTTTCTTTCTAAGAACTCGGTAATTTTTATAAAAAAAAAATTATGAGTTAGATATTGATAAAATAAATTCAAGAGTACAGCTCTGAATATCGCTCTTAAATAAATAAATTTTTCTGCAAAAAAAGTATGTTCTGGAATGGAAATTTGGGGAAGAAATGAGACAAGAAAACTAATTAACTCAATTATTAACATTTTTAACAAATATTTTACATTCAACCGTAAACATTACCGGTCCTTTATGAATCTTGTACATTTTTATCATTTCCTCTATTATCTTCCTTAACTCTTTACTTGTTGGTCTTTCTTTTTAGGAACACAGTTATGATAGATATTTCTTCCTTTCTTCTTTATTAAAATTAGTTTTTTCTTGTATTTTTAATTGGTAATTTATGCACTTAATGGATTACGACTCCATCAATAGCGCTGCAACAAAACAGAAGATTGTATTTAATGGTAGAACAATTTTAAGAAAAATTTAAAAGCTGGAAAGAACACTAAGAGATTCGAAAGAAACATAAACATCTAGTGCTTTTTAAAGATCAGATCATAAAAGATCAGTTAGAAATTCTTTGACAAAAGAAAGTGGGTTCCAAATTTACAATTTCATTTTTTTTATGTTTTTATGTGTGGATGAAATTTAAAAACCCGTATATAAAAGAAGAGATGAGTTAATTGATTCGAAAACATTGAATTTTTTTAAGGTTTCTTTTGTATCCAATCAAAGAATTGTATTTTTTCTTATATCCTGATTGGTAAATTTTAAAAGAATCCAAAATTTAATTAGAGTATTTTTCACTTAATTTACTCAAAAAATTCAACCTTACCAATTTTAAATTAACAAGAGCTTAGATTGGGTAAGGCTTTTGTAGATGGATTTTATTCTCACCTCTCCCAACCTTAAGTCGGAAAAGCCATAAGTTGACTATGTCTATGTCTATGAGAAAAAAAAATTGTACAAATATAGATAATAACACTGAAGAATTTAGGAGGAAGTAGGAAATTTGAAAAATAGAAATAATAAATAATTATGGAGAAAACCCCGTTAAGAAACGAAGAAACTTTCAGAAAAGAAAATCATTTAAACCAAATTACGAAAACGTACAAATAAATTCTCTATGGTAATTTACTTGTAAATAGAAATGTAAAACGATCTCAAAACGACGAAGATAAGAAACATAATATACTGTATATTGGACGCCGGGTACGATTACATTAAAAGATAATTTAAACAAATTAACTTATTCTTTAGGAAGGTTGCATTGTCGCACGGAGAAAAAAAACTTATCCCGCTGACAATGGCATTAAATTTCGTCGTTCGATAATCGCCATTGGAAATTCTAAAGTTAATTGTGATTTCAGACATACTACAGCGGCGGCGTCAAAGAACGCATTCATTTCATTTCAATTATACGGGAGATATGTGGTAGTTATTCCCATGTAGGTAGGTGGAACCGCATTTGAATACTAACGAAGCCGAAATCTGTCAAAGATACCGCTTCCGTTATGGCGGCGTCGTAGTCGCAACAGCTAAACTACTCCCGGATTACTACACGAACCAGACGCCGACTTATTGTTTTATTGCTCTGTCGGTTTGGCTTTCTTCGTCGTTGTCTCACTTACGTTTCGTACGTTTCACTTTGTTTTTATTACGGACGTGATTGGACAAAATTTGCAAATTCTCGGAAACCAATTCGTAGTCAGTAGACGCGTTCGTGCAAATTGTACGTGAATTTTTTTATTGTGTGGTAAAATTTTCACATGTCAACTCGAAAATCAATAATGAATCAGCAAATAAAATCAACAAAAAATCTAATTCTTCTAGATCAACGAAACACATAACAATCTCTTCCTAAGACAGGATACATCATAAATCTTTAAAACAAGAAAAAGGAATTTGGCAAGTCTTAGTTAAATGCGAGGTGTTTCGTAAAATCAAAAATTCCTTTAATACAATTTCTTCAAATTCCTTCAATTAAGTGGTCATCTTCTGTAGGAAAACTGATAAAAAAAATTGAAAATATAAAAGATGTATTCCCATTTACGGTTGAGAAAAGTGATGTTCATCAATATAATCTGTGACTCACAAAACTCAAGTCAAAAACTCAATTTGAATTTCGGATAACCAACACTAGAGGCCTAAGTGCTAATATGGAGAGGGTTAAGTGCTAGTGTGGTTTTCTGACCACACACCCTCCAAATCTTGAAATTCAGAAATCCAGAACCAACATTGAAAAAAAAACAGCTACAAAAGTTTTATCCAACTTAAGCCTGGGTTGGTTCAACTGCTTAAGGTTTGGTATTTTTCAGTAAACTTCAGTAAAAAATACTCTAATTTAATTATCTTGGAAAATAAAATGCCCCCATCAGGAAATAACAGTTTTTGAACAAAAATAAAGGAAACCTAAGAAAAATCTAGTTTTCAAATCAATCGACATATTGCTCATTCTTTTTTGTACTGATTTTTTTATTTCATGCATAATTTTTCCTCGTATGCTTGTTTTCTCTGCAACATCTCTCATCATCGAGCGATTTTTGTTTTTTTTTTAAATCTGTTCATAAATAAAGATTTCAACTGATTGGCGTTCACAATTTGCATATTTTCTCTAATACAAAAAAAAAATCTCAATATAAATCAAAAATTTTGTGATATATAAAATATATATATAACAAAATTTTTGAAAGTTCGCACAACAACGGCCATAAATAACACAATGTCCGAAAAACACGATAACAAGAAAAATACCGAGTAGCAATAGAATTCGCCAAGTTGGCAGGCTGGTTATGACAAATTGCAAGACACCGCCCTCCCAAGATATACTATCTATTATGTGACAAAAACACATGTACTCGACAACCTTTGACCAGTATGCCCTCTGCGGTCATTATTTCGAAATGATTAAATACATCAAAGAATAAACCACAAGAAAATGAATTATCGTCGTCTTCTCGAAATCGTACTGAAAATGCATTCGTGCCAGTGTGGGAATTCGAAGCGACGAATTATCGGTTATTCATTAATATTGCTGGTTCGTATCGACTGTTTAACTCTTTCATAGGAGCCGCATAGTATTCTTTGGTATTTTCGTCAACGAATTAAAATTACAAAGTGGTAAACTCGCCGCTTTACTTAGTACTTAAATTTGTAATAAATCAAAGTCGTTAAATAAAAAAACAATGAAAAGTGTTTTATTATCAATTGTATTTAAACCATTTAAAAGATATAAAGTCTATTATTCTCTATTACCTAAGATGACCGGAATAACTAAACATTTATTTTTATCATTTTTTACCAGGATTGCTAATCGATGCAAGGTTTATATATATATTTTTTTATCAAAATTATTTTTTCATGGAAAGATACGTTCTGAAAAGAAAAAGAACCTCGATTCAAAATTTCCCAATAGAATACCATAGAATTATCAAAGAAAAACTTGTCAGAAAAGGATCAACTTCTAAACTTCTAAACTTCGGCAAATACATTGGAAAAATAATCAAACCAATTTTATTCCTTCTGAAAATAGCATTCAGTCAGGGATTTTTAAGCTGTCGAGTTAGGAATCAACAAATTTAGATCTCAAATTTTGCATTATTATATTAAGACTTATCACTTATTCGCTTTAAAGGTGTTGGTTTAGATAGGAAAGATTTCAAGATATACCTCAACCCAACCTAACCACTTTAACCACCAAGGAAGTATTTAAAACGATTATGACTCGGACAATGTAAAGAATATTTAATGGGTTTGAAGGACAATTTTTTTTCTTCATATTCGAAAACTTACGACTTGTAATTTCTCCAACGTTGTAATCGAATTGTTCATCTTGGATTTCCACACAAAAACTTTAACAAAATAAAAAAATGCACAAAATAGATAGAAATTAATTCTGAAATTTATCGAAGAAGGCCTAAGGATTAGTATTCAGTTTACTTTTTCCTCTTTTGTTAATTCATCAGACTGCAGTTTTTTCTGTACTCACGAATTTTTGCATCTAATAAAAGAAGATCGAAGAGGAAGGAAATAGAATAAATGGAAATAAAATATTAATAAATTGTGCGGAATGTCTACATGATTGAAAATGTGAATTGAGATTAACTATTAAATGATAGTATGAAGAAATGAGTATTAAAATTTTTAGGGCATAATGAGGTTGGGAAACAATGGAAAAGAAAATCAAAAAAAACCATCCTAATCCTATTCAAATGGAAAATTTTAACACTTTCAGTTGATTCAGTTTGGAAAATTCCTTCCTGTACTATATTTATCCTTCATATTTTTTTTTTATTTCTTTCAATATTTCTTTAATTTTTGATAACAGAAAATAAAGTAGAATAGAAAGAATAAAAACAGGATAAAAGCCACTAGAAAAAATTGAATATTTGGATTATAGCGACAGAAAAATATTTAAAGAAACAAAAAATTTTATTGCTTCATAAATTGGGAGCTTAGAAATTTGTTCTACACGTGGCTTTTATTTTTCTTTTTGTTTCGTCCCTTTTGTGAATTTCCTTCTCTGTGTCTTCCACATAATGTGAATTCAAAAGGACGAAATGAATTCTTTTTGCTTTGCCGAAGGAGCTATAACTTCACAGTTCTACCAATTTATTTTCTCCCCAACCTTTTATATCCTTGCTCCCAATATGAAAATATCATTTGTGTAGAAAATTATTCAAAAATGGATGGAGCTATTTTAATTTATAAACAAATTGTGCAAATCAGAAATGAAAAAGGTTACGTTTTGTACTTTTTATTTGGATCAACTTTTTAACCTTATGTAAAGCCTTAGGCGTGCTGATAAGGATTAAAGTCCGAAACCGGTCCACGAATATTCAATGCAACGCACAGATTTTTGCAAATTGATTATCCCCACTTTCACGAATGCTGATCAACTTCATCCAAATATCCATCATAAATTATACCCAATTATAAATTCATAAAATACAATTAAAACTTCTATTAAAGTCGATTTAATTAATTATTCAATAGATTGCGCCCTCTGTAATATTATGAATAATTCAATAACGACCCTTGTCTATGAATTATAGAGTAATGGATCCGTTGCTATTCATTTATTCAACCCGAAAGTTTTTCCTTAGAATTTAGCACAAATTCATTCATATATGATATTTGTATCACTTAACTTTTTTCTAATTTCCTTTTTTTTTTTTTTTTGATGAATTTTTTCAATTTTTTGCAAAATTGCAATAATTTCAGTAATTTCGTATAAAAGCAAACAAATAACGGAATAAATGATTCATGACGCATGCCAAGGGATGAAACGATAATAACAGTGGTGTTTGAACTACAGACTTATAAAAAGTAGATGGCTCGGTGAAAAAAAATTAATATTCAGAATGATATTCAGAATTTATGGTGGTAATGTAACTTTTAATCAGTTTTTAGTTTAATTCCTTCTATTTTTTTTACGTAAAAAATGACTCCTTCATATTAAAATTTTTTAACAAAACAGTGACTTTTAAAACGTTTATTACATATTATTCATAAAAATTGAATCTATTGACACTGACATTGACACATGATGGACTGAAAATCCAAAAAAACGAAAGTGATGACTACAGAAGAGCCAAAAAATATGAATATAGAGATTGAGGGAATAGAGGCAGAGCAAGTGAAAATTTTCCAATATCTTGGATAAACGAAAATGGAAGACAAGACACCAAAGTTGTGTTACACAATGTACAGTACATTTATGAACAAGAAAGGAGTTTCTTACGAAATACGAAAATGAAAGTTTTAAAACGATATATAGACCCGTTTTGGAATTTGGGCGCGAGACAGAAAAGCAAGCTACATCCTGTCAAAATGAAATACCTTAGAAGAGTCCGAGGAGTCACAAAAAAAGATAAAATAAGTACCGCAAAAATAAGAGAAGACCTAGAAAGGTAATCGTCATTGGAATTTATAGAAAAGAACTAACTAGGTTAGTGGGACCACTTACAAAGAATGGAAGAAACAACACCATTTAACACAGTGTGGGAAGAATCAAGAGAAATAGAGAAAAGGAAGGCCTTAAAAAAAATGGGTTAGCGTGGTGAATATTGGAGAAGAGGGGAAAGACATGAACAGGAACTAAGGATGGAGGAAATTTGAAGATAGTTGCAATATCTAGAACTATATTTAAGCCCAAACACCATTGTATTGTAATATTAGTTTACGTAACAAGTGCGTGAAGTGACACTTCACGCACGTGTTGCGTACAGTATTTTATCTACAACCGTTAATATGAAGAAGAAAATTACCGAAATTCGTTAAATATATTAATGTAGCCTGCAATGTCATATTGTCTGTCCCTAAATGTTTCATAGCAACGGTGTCAACAAGTACGGACATTTTGCCGTGGTTGCCGTGGACAATGTAATGAATCTATTATATCACTTGTGTTATAATGAATTCCTTTATGCACTGTTTGGAGTGCGAAAAAGCATACTTTATGCAGCGGTTGTAGATAAAATAAGTTATAGATTATATATACAATAAATACTTTTCTTGAGTGAATATGCCTTTTAAATTGATATGTTATAAATTTAAAGTTATGTTTTCTAATTTTTTTCTAATTCTCTGGTTTTAAAAACAGTGCTTGAGTGGAATCGCTCAAGCCGTCACATTTACATAATTTGACACAGAAATTTACTCCCTGACTAATTTATGACACTCGGGGGTGAGTTTATATAACAGTCCCGCTAAATGTGCCATAATGCCTGTGAGCCAGCAAATTAAAATTAGATTCGAGTTAGGACATGTGCAAATGCGAATTGTGTTCCGTTCGTGAAACAGCAACAGCCATCGCACGCATCGGTTGTAAAACTGTAGTTAACGATGTAATTTCAAATTATGACACCTATCTCTTAGCATAAACCCTTCTCTGCTACAATTACATACATTGTAATCGCACTCGATGTGTTTCCGTATATTTTACGATGAAATGGATATGAAATGTTTACATACAATTTCCTGTGAGCTTTATTTCAATACAGAAATTATTTATTTTTACTTTAATGTGTACCAGGTTCACTTTAAATCCAAAGGAATCACCAAAACTATAGTATTAGAGAGGCGAATGTTATGGGTTATAGATTATACTAAGATTTCTCGTTGCAATTCCATCATATACTGGTACAATTAGGGAAAAGTGGAAAACTTAAACAGAGTCGTGGATTCAAATGCCAACTCAATAACGAAAATTGAAAAGAAATTATCTATGATACCTTACAATTTAAAATGTCCCAACTAGGATTCCAACCATAGAGGTTTATGGCAATTTTTTGTTTCGCAGTAGCCCCCCACCCCACCCCCACTATAAAATAGAACAATGGATTTGATTAAATTCAATTTTTTTTGGATTTGATTAAATTCAATTGTAGTGAATTTTCATTGTTTTCTTTGGAAATGGGAGAAAAGAAAACGAAACTCTCTATATTTTTTATTGAAATTGAAGATTATTTCATTATAATTTTCTTACAGAGCGAACCGAACCTAACTGACAAAAAATAAAATATTTCATAATGCAGATTTTGCAACAAGTTATTTTTGTACTATATTTTCTGAAATGAAAATAAATAATGATTAAAAAGATGAAAGGAGAAAATGAAAGAGGAAATGATAATAATTAATAACACTGAGATGAATCCTGCAAATAGAGAAACTACCAGACTAACACAGAAAAATAAAAAAAATGTATATAATATAAAAACCACGTAGGTAGAGGAAATAAGCGTAGAGGCGTCAAAATTAAAGTAAAATGGACATAGGTTTGGAAAAAAATTAACTACAATTTTTAGAAAAGGTGTTAAGAATGATATAGATCAGGGGTTCTTAAACTTATGTAGTCCGAGGACCCCCTCTTGAACATATTTTTTTTTGCGCCCCCCATCCTAACCCTAGGCATTTTACGTCGTTCTTTAGGTTTAATTTCTGGCTCAATAATCTCATAGGCACTACTAATTTTTAAGCAATATGATATAAAAATTTAAAAAAAATACAAAAAAATCATAAAAATTATATAAAAATTATATAAAAATCACAGAACATAATAATAACAGGTTCATGTTTTATTTATTGCCTTAAAAATATATTTTTTATTGCCCCGCGCTTCTTGCCTGTTCATCGTCTTCTTGATCTGTTTGCAACCATTTTTTATAACTCCGTGGACCCCCGGTAATAATTACGCAGACCCCCAGGGGTCCGCGGACCACAGTTTAAGAACGTATGATATAGATGATTATACATGTGTCTGATTGAAGAGCAACATAAAAGATCTGAAGAAGCCACGTGCTGGGGAAACAATTGTCAATCAACTAAAACAGTGAAAATCAAAACAGTAACATAAAAGTTACCGCAAATAAACAAATTCTGGAAAATTAAATGTGGAAACTGTCCCAGAAAAAAACGAACGAATTAAAAATCGCGACATTTATTTAAATAAATAAAAGAGATGGTGGAGGTTTATTTTATTATGTTGATGTAAGTCGTAACAGCAATAATAATAATAATAATAACTCAAGAAACATTTTTGTTAGCAATGCACAAGAATTTTAATTCAGAACATAAATGAAACCGAGTAGTAAATATATTACATAATTTAAAATATCTCCGTTTGAATTATTTATGCGATTTAAAAGTGTGTCGTGTACATATTAAATAGAAAATTGCTTATAAAATAACAGAAAAAGAAGACTTTGATGGTGTTTCAAAACTATTTCTTTGTTAGTGTTTTGTTTTCTCTATAGTGTGTTGTTAATTTTCCCATTCTTTTGTTTCATCAGGTCACCATAATTAATTTTCATGACGATCGAAAATCACCCATTAAAGTTACTATACTTTTCCCCATAATTATCTTAATATTTCGGTACAAAGTTGAATTTTTTATTCCATGTTAGTTGTCATGTGTCGCCATCTTTTAAATAATAGCTAAATCACGATCCTCAATTAAGAACGTTATGTATATACGGTTGCATAAACCAAAATGTAAATATTGTGATAGGTTTGGCGCGTTTGTATTCATCAGCTGTTATAGTTATCCAGGGATTGTAATAAATATTTGTAAATTTTGTAATATTGTGACTGTATTGTTTATTCCACTTATATAGAATAATAAAAATGAATTCAGATGAAGAAACTTGTGATTATGAAGAACTACGCAAAAAAAATCTATTGGAATTAGAAGCTTTGGTATCATATCATGACATATTTTTTTCCCTTTCACAAAGTATTTTTTTATTGTAGTTGTCCTCGATTGACACCACGGATATCGAGGAGAGCTTTCAATCGTTCACCGAGATAAGCCAATCGATTACAAAAACCATCTCCAGGAAACGATCGAGAAACAATGGCGATGAAACTTTTAGATTTTTCGGTCGAATTCCACTTGAAAAGAGAAAATCTGCACGATTATCGCATCTCGCTCCCGAATACATAAGCACCGATTTAATGGATGTGGATGATGTAAGACTTGATGTAAGAAATTTAAAAACGATAGTAAAATTGCATTTTTGTAAATTTAGGTGAAAGAAACCAGTTTTCGAGATATTGAAGACTTAAATAATATAGAAGAAGTAGTATACCGGCATAAAAAGTTTATGATGAATAGGAAACCAAATTTAACTGAAGTCATACCAATAGAACAAGTTACCGAAGAGTATATAGCAAATATCGCAGAAAAAACTACAGTAAAGGTTTATTCACAAAATGGAACTTCTTGCCATCAATGCAGACAAAAAACTTTAGATAGCAAGACATATTGCAGGAGTGGTTATTGTATTGGTGTGAGGGGACAATTTTGTGGTGTTTGTTTAAAAAATCGCTATGGAGAAGATGCGGCTAAAGCATTAAGGGATCCTAAGTGGTCTTGTCCTCCATGTAGGAGGCTATGTAATTGTTCTATTTGTCGAACTAGGGAAGGAAAACGGCCAACAGGAATATTAACGCCAGTAGCTTTTCAACACGGTCATAAAAGTGTCAAGGATTTTTTAATTAGTTTAAAAGGTAAAGGCGATAATGTCACTGAACCCATTTCTGACATTAACACTATGACAACTGTGGCAAAAACTGATAATTTATTTAAATCCCATCATAACTTGTTGGGATTTAATAAGGACCAAAACCCTATTTGGGTGGTACATCATTTAGATTTTTCAAGTGATGATGAATATGATTGTATTGGCTTCAATCGTGATAATAATCCATGTATGATTAAACATTATAAATAATTTTAAAACCCATCTTATGTACTATTTTTGTTTTAAGGTTTTTATTGTTTTAAATTATTTAGTATAAGTTTTAGACATACATATTTTAATTATGAAGTAACATGGCTTTTGAGATGGACTTTATTACTGTAAATTTCTGGACATATCTATTTTCATATGAGGCATTTTAAGGGCTACTGTGGAAATTATAAATCACTATCAAACCACAACATTTAACAAATAAATTGTTTCCAAAATAAAAGCCAACTTACTTCAACTAATAATTTATATGTTAATTTTTGTAGTCTTTGTACTTAATTTTAAGATTATTTTAATCATTATTGTGACCTGGACTTACTGTTTAGGTCTTGTTGAGTAAATGTATATGAAAAATTTTAATTTTAGATGTAATTTTTTAATTAAAAAATTTAATATTATAGTGTCCATTATTTTAAATTTGTTGAATTAGTTTCTAACTTTACTATAGGCCAGTTCAATCTATTTGGGATTCCACCGACCAATGAAAAAGTTTGATAACTTCAAGCAGTTGTCCTTCGCCTTGTGATTAATAGTTCATTTCGTTCATTTGTTTTGTACGTACTATATTACTGTATTGTAAATATTTGACATAATCCTCATTTGTATGTTGATTTTTATAAACAAATATGTTCAATAAATCATCGAAATTATATAGGCTTTTTGTTGAATAACAAAATTAATTAGATACAAACATTTCATTTTTGTACATTACATTTTTTTAGTTTGTTCATGAGCAAATCTATAGTACCAAATTCCAAATACGAAGACAAGTGTTTGGCATTTCTCGCCTTTAAAAATAGTAAACAACCACTTGTGCACGCCACTGTATATCAACGAATTGACCACAACATTTGTAATGGTGTTTTTATTTTCATACGTCAGTGTGACATTACAACTGTACTCAAAATTTCTCCCAATTATGTCATTTCGAAGTTGCGTTCGTAGTGTACTCGTCTTATCAACAGCTTATTCGGATGTTGGTGAGATAGTCAAATACACAAATAGTTCGACCACACGGCAATAACAAGCAGTTCCTTATGTTCAAATGTGGGTTATACAAACAGATAGCACAGTAATGTAAAATTTATCACAAAAAGAAAAGCAATGGAATCTTATTGCATTCATCGTAACATCAACAATTTCGAAGATGAAACTTTACTTCTTGATGATGAAAACACCAACATAAACAACCGATGTAACCTTTGTAATAAAAGATCATCTGTAGAAAACAACTCGAATGCAATAGTAAACATCGAAGGAACAAATTTCATTCAAAATAGAAATGGAACATTAATAGGAATTATACCCAACAGCAGACTCAGCATAAGTAACGAGCATTTGGATTCACCAGAAGACTCACCTTTATTAAATGGCGTATGTTAAAAACGAAATGTTTGAATTTTATTTACATTTATTTTTAGGAAAGATGTAGTGAATTTGGAAACTTGTCTATTGGTGAATTTCACTGCCATACAAATTATATCAATGAGCACGATAACAAAGCTTTAAAACAATTGGTAACTGTGTCGATGTTATGTTTTTTGTTCATGGTGAGTTTCAACTACGATTTTATTCCAATTAATCATTGTGATTACAATGTAAATTTCCTTACATTTTAATTTGTAAGATCATATAAAAATTGAACAAATTTATTTCTATAATAATCAGTTAAAATTGGAATTTGGAAATAAACATTTTTTCCAAACCTGTACAACCTAGAATTTAACAGTAACCAATGATAAATTTTATTGTAAATGATACTAATGGAATTGTGTGTCCATGCTAATTTCAAGAACAAATATTAATGTGACCCGTTCACTCTAAAGTTATTTGGAATATCTGCAAATATACACTATTTAAAATGCTTATCAGCTTGTATTTATGTACCAAGATAACAAGAGGAAATGTAATCATTTCTGTTATGTTGACATGATCTACATGTTTAATTTTCTATAGACAAAACAGAAATTTTAAATCACTAATTAATTAGTTCAAATTCAAAATTAAAATACTATAATTATCCAAGAAAGAGTTTGTTCATATCTTCCATGCCTATTATTTTTCCTTTTATTCATAACATTCTTCAAAGAAAGTTTCTTTTTGTTCCCTCCTTGCATCTTCGGTCCATATAAGAAAGAATAAAGATATAAAACAAAACCTGCGAATGTTTGTTCTAGTTTTCTTTGTCTGTGCAACTAACTGTCTTCACTGTAAACTCTTTCGAGATTTAAAGAAAGAAAAAAATTATTACAGCAGCAAGAATATAATTTTTAATTGTTTATTCTTATAATAAATGAAATATTTTATTTAAGATTGCTGAATTAATTGGAGGATATGTTGCTGGAAGTTTAGCTGTTATGACCGATGCAGCACATTTGATTTCTGATCTCGTTGGATTTGTAATATCTATAATGTCAATCTACATCAGTAAAAGATCACCGACACGTTCCATGACATACGGCTATCATCGAGCTGAAATTTTGGGTGCATTTTTAAGGTAAGAATTATTGTAATTTTACTCAAAGAAAAATTAAGAAATACTTTAATAAAGAAGTTGCATGAAATTTTTGTGAATATAATAATATATGATGCAAGCTTCCTATTGATAAATTCTCTTATTTAGTGTTTTAGTCATATGGATATTAGCAGGTACATTTTTCATATTAGCAATTGGTCGATTATTAAAAGATGAATATAATATAGATGCTGACACAATGCTTCTAATATCATCATTTGGTTTAGTTATAAACATAGTGTAAGTATTCTTATCTGTATACATATTTACTTTAATTCTTGTCGATTTATTAGAATGGCTACAGTACTACATGGTATGTGTCATCAACATTCTCATGGATTAAGTAATCATTCGCACGAAGAAAATATAAATATAAGAGCAGCAACAGCTCATATACTTGGAGATATTTTACAAAGTGTTGGAGTACTTTTTGCAGCGATTATTATAAAAATATCGCCAAATGCCAAAGAAGCCGATCCTATATGCACAATTTTATTTTCTGTCGTTGTCGTAGGTGCCACTTTAAAAGTAGCAAGGGATTCATTTTTAATTCTGCTACAGTCTAGTCCTGTAAATGTAGGTGATTTAATATACACACTTAGAAACATTCATGGTGTAAAACACGTACATGGTGTTCATTTATGGCAACTTGCAACAGATAGAAATGTATTTTCTGCACATTTAGCAGTTGGTATGTACATTTCGTAACATATTTTTATAACTTAATAAAATTGTTTCAGATGACTACTGTGATAGAGATATAGTATTAAATCAAGCAACGCACATAATTAATAAAAGACTGAACTTGATTACTTGTCATATACAAATTGAAGCTTTTAATCAACAATTAATTAATAGTTGTATGAAGTGTCAAGAATTACAATGCTGACATTCTATTTTTTTATATAATTATTGTTATTAAAAATTATATAGAAATCTTCTGACAAAATACAGTAATTATATAATTTATTGTATGAAAAATGAAATTATAAAATGTAAACAGTACTAATTAGCCAAAGTTATTGAATAAAAAAATTAATTATACTTTTATTACTTCAAAAATCCCAATTGCATGTGTATAGATCTAATTCAGAAAATTTTCTAATGTTTTCTAAAGATTCCAATTCATCTAAAAAAATAAATACATAATAACATTACAATACAATATTTTTAAAACTACCTCTGTTGTAAGCAACCTTATCACTTAAAGGTATGGCTGGTTTGAGCAAATCTGGTAAATACAAATGTTTACGACTAATTCTAAAATATGGATGTGATAGAAGCTGTACTGCACTGGGTCTGTTGACTGCCTCTTGTTGTAAACACAATGCAGCTAATTCATGTAATCCTTCGCTGAATTTTCTATTTGCGTGATTACGATATGAAGAACTTAATGCAGAATCTCCTAAAAATCAATTGGTAAAAAAATTTTCTTTCAAATCTTTGCATTTCAAAAAAATCAAAAAAAAAAATTATTTACCATGAATTTCGTTTCC
Source organism: Lethrus apterus (assembly GCA_018397195.1). NCBI lineage: Eukaryota > Metazoa > Arthropoda > Insecta > Coleoptera > Geotrupidae > Lethrus > Lethrus apterus. The sequence goes on along the minus strand of JAFFZR010012068.1, from coordinate 8,353 downwards.
ATCACGACCAAGCGTTGTACAGTCCACTAGTTGAGGTACTGAACCTCTTACCTTTTCTATTAGCATTAAAGTTGTTGCCATATCTGCATATGGTTCGGATCCATTTGCTAATTCACAAATTACCATTCCTATACTGTAGATATCTGATTTTTCATTATATCCTAAATAAAATTATTATAATAAATTAAATGAAATAGCAGGAAATGGTACCTTTCAGGTTTTGTTCTAATACTTCTGGACTAAGCCAATTTAAATTTTGCAAAGTACTTGCTGGAAAAGAATGTATTTGTTTTTGCCACTTTCCATTTTCAACTATTGGGCATGCATATCTTAAACCAGTTATACATGCTCGACCTGTCGTTGATATTAAAATGTGACTACCTCTTATAGCTCTGTATTAAAAAAATATATACATAATTTAATTGTCTAATATACATTTTATGTCTACCTGTGTATTAAACCTTTCCTGTGAATATAATCTAAACCATCCAATACATCTCTTAGTATTAAAGTGATTGCACTTTCTGGTAATCCTAAAAAATGAGGTTGACAACTACTCACAGGAATGTTTATAATTTGATACCGTCGGTAAAATGAGTGTTGAGTAAATCACGACATGATCCAAAGCCCATCAATGGACTAACAACACAAACTTCTGGTCCATTTACGTAAGCTACAAGATATTTTAAAATGTTTGGATGTTGTAGCTGCTTCGTTAATATTATTTCATGCTAAAATTAAAGTACAAATTTAGGATTTGGTTCCAATCCATAAATGGAGATAATAAAATTATTGTTTATTTATCATTTTGTTTTACATACAATCAATAGGTGCTTCCTTTATGCACTTTTATTAAGGGTATGAGCTATTTATGTAACTATTTATTTATATAGATGCTTCTTTTATATTACACTTTGATAACATTCCAATCCTCTGTTTGAAAACTGAAGTAAAAGTAAATTTGTTACCTCTATTAAATTAACTTCTTCTTTTGCTTTATCCATATTAAATCTTTTGATAGCAACCATGTGCCCCGAAACGACATGTTTTGCAAGATGTACAACAGCAATTCCATTGCAACACTGCCCTAATATTGAGATGGTATGGTAATGAGAATTGATGGGTTCAAAATTAATCATATTGTCAACTGTACTAAACATTTACACCGATACTTCAAGACGACCATAATAACAACGATTTTTAATAAAATAGTATTTAAATATTGACAAATGCTTACGATGAAATTTTTGAATTTTTGAAAACACAACATAACCTCCAAAATGTCAAATTCCTTATTACATAACCACAACTTTATTTCCAAGTGGCTGGGAAATTAAATTAAACAGAAACTTCTTAAAATTTTATTGTGAATTTAATAAATACATAACTATTATAAAAACAACCTATAATAACAGCCTTGTCTATTTCAATTTTATCATAATTCTTCATTGGAACGTTCAGCTTGACAATATTTAGCATCATTTGAGCATACTTTTATTTTAATATCGTTTATATCATCATCATTTACGTAACATTTAACGATGTTATCTTCGAATTCTTCTAGAAGACCTTCACACTGTTAAAAAAATCGGTCGGTATTTTATTATTTTTATTTGTATTTGCTTACGTAATATTTGAGACTTTTATTTAAATCGTCGTCCTGGACGAAATCAACTTCACCAAAATTATTGTTCATGTTACCATCTGGCATAATCATTTTCATTATAGCTAATGTGCCGTTCGTCTTCCAAGTAACTCGAACATAATCATCCATTTTCTCACATAAACTGTCGATTAAATCGGACAACACCAATTCCGATTTGGCTTGTGAAACAGTTTTGTGATTGTAATTTCCTTCGCTGTCTAATCTATATCCTCCTATATCTGTTTTTAGGTTTGGATCTAACTTTCGAACAGCAATGTCATATTCATCTATAGCAGCCTTACATACTGCAAAAAAGTATGTATTTTTATTTTGAATTTAAATAAATGCAACCTTACCTAGACATTTAAGTTCTTGTACGTTAATATTTGCGTTTACTATATTTATTAAAACATACAAACCAACTAATAACCACCTGTACATTTTTAATTTTCTAAGTTGTAATAAGTTGGTGAATAATGAAAATTGCGTACGGTGAGGATTAAATTCCACGTTATAAGTTTGTTGACACGTTATGGTATTTTTATTGGCTGTTAGTTGCGTTACGTCTGTTATCAAAAACATTTTCAACCAATCAGATGCAATTTTGTTAAATGAGATTTGTGGATAATTTTATTATCTTGTAAAGTACTTATATTTTTATAAACATAATTTAATATAAACAATTTTATTATATATATATTTTGTTTTTTATTAAGAATAATTTAAAACATGATTTAAATAAATCGTTCCCGCAGTTTTTTGCTTGTGGCGACATCTGGCCCGTTTATAGTCAATTAGCAACAAACCTTTTTGGACGAATCCATTCTATTAGGGACGTCTGTGTACATTTTAAATTTAGTTTTGCTTAAAAAGTTGAAAATTATTAAATAATTTGCTTTATTTTAAAATTGTTTTTAAATAATGAACTTAATAATAGATATTTAAGTTAAATAGGTTGCGTTAAAGTAGTTAATAGTTATCTATTTCAACCGGCACGGAACATGCCATTAGAATGGAATCGCCCAAACAAGCTTCTGAGATTCTGAAAGAGTCAGTCGCTAGTCGGTCATTGTTGAGGGAGGTTGTCAACAGAATGTGTCAGATTTTTACTTTGATGAATTTTAGTGTAAAATCGGATTTTCTTGGTGAAAAGTGTGTTAATTTATTAAACACTAACAGTGATTTATCCGGAAGGGTAAAATTTCAAAGTATTACGTTTCCGGGGGCTTCTACGAGGTAAGTGACATATTTTTACGTTTAGTGTACGTTATTTTCCAATTAAAATGATTTTATTCGATTTCAAAGTCGTTATCACGTTTGTACGTTTGAAATGTGTTAGTGTGGAGAAAATAAGTGCGTGTGCCGATCTTTTTGTACGATCCAAAATTAGCTGAATTTGTGTCTAAGTGGGAGGTGCACAGGGTGTTGTGCCACTTTGGTACGAATTTTATTTTTAAATAAATTGTTTAATACCAAATTTAGGTAGTGTTTGTAATAGTCAGCGACGTTGCGGATACTTGACCTGGCAACGGTGTGAAGCATGTTATAAAAGATACCACATAGTGTTATGTACACTTGGCAACTTGATTAATGAGGATTAATTTTTAGAATTGTGGATGATTCGTTTGTTTTCTTTGTGGTTGAATTTAAAGTCGTTTGTATTGCATGGCTGTAGTGGATTATTGCGACATATAAATTGTAACATTTTGTGTTTGTTTACTGACAATGGACATCGTACGATTTTGGTCTTTATATTGCTGACAATAAAGTATACACCCGGCAATAGCGCTTGCACCTCTCGCGTCCTGTTTTCTCCCCTTCCACTATCCTATCGATTCCACAGTCGTCCAATTACGAGCTAAGTTTCGTGATCGCGGGAGCGTACTTCTGTTGCAATGTTGCCAGGTTTTCCCGGACCGGCCTGACAAAGCTGGCGGTGAAATCAGGTTTAACTCTCATTGTACACATCGGCAACACTGGCTGTACTATTGGAGGGCATGCGACGTTGTCAGGTCACGAAGTGAAAGACGTTCCGTAATACTTTTGTGATCGGACGCTACAGTCGACTATAGATATGGCTCTACTTATGTGCTGCGTTAAAAATATGTGCTACACACGGGCGACGACAATTCGTATTTATCAATGTTATCATTTACCAGATACATGATGCAGCATGTAAGTTGTGTATTTGTAGCAAAAAACTTAAAACCACAACCTGCGTCAATAATACAGTTACCGCCCGTGACAAAAAACTTTATACGAAAGTTTCATACTATAGCGTTCATTTCCATATTTGTTAGTTTTTACCAGACATATGCTCAAAATTCTCGTCACATGATTTTATAAATTCAAACCGTGTTTATAAATACATCTGTTATGCTTGAGTTGCGTCCATTAGATTCGAGTGCAATTACGCAGACCGACTGAAATTCATTTTTGTAACTTTTTACAATTTTTGGACTTTCTAAAAATGTGTAATTTTTTTCCAATCCTGCGTTTCAAGGCTGTTCGTGAAAGTTAATCGGTTACCGTTCGAGTTTATTTAAATAATGCAACTTTCAACGATTTTATGTAAAAAATGCTTATGACTCGGTTTTTTGGAACGTATCCTAAAAAACCTCGCTATTTTACATAGAATTGCACGCTGTTATTGCGTTGTTTTTAAATGAGTAATGTCGGACGTAACAAGTAACGACGTGCCCAATCCCACTGCGTTGCCTAGTTCTTCCCCGCCGCGATTTGTTTATGCCAGAAATGGAATAACGTGGGCGTGTCGGTTGCCGATCAGCTGAAATGAGTTTTCAACATGGCAGTTTGTTTCGTTATGATAGCGTTCTTTGCTCTTGCATTTAAATGTTTTAATTGTTAAGTGATTTGTTAGTATTATTTAAACATGTGATTGTTTTGAGGTCGCTAAAGTACAAAACAAACGTGAGTAATTTACATAACGTTAACCCAATAAATTTATCTCGTAAATTGACATCTTGATGACTTTTCTTCGTATTTTGTTTATACATTTATTTATCGGTTATAATAAGATGATAAAACGTGCTATTATGTAAGGGTTTTAGAGTTCGGTTAATGTTGTCGTCTGTACAATTTTTAAGATAAAAAAGATAACAGATTATTTGTTTTTCGTATCAAAATTTATCACAATAGATACCTATTTTGTCCGATATTAATAAACCTTGAACGGACATAAGATTTAACGCCTATTAGTACATAAATAAATATCATAATGATGAGCTTAGATGGATTTTTGACATTTCGGTCATGGCCAGCTGTTCGTTTTAAATAAAAAAATGTCTGATAGTGATTTAAATTTATCATGCTTTTAGCTTCAGGACAATTTTATGTAGATTCCTCGGGCTCTTTCAGGAGCATTTTCTATTACCTTTGTCTTTGTAAATCCCCCCGCTAAATGCTTCTGGGTTTGTTCATATATACTCTCTTCTTTAGGCATTCTTAAAGGGGCTATTAAATTTGGTCAATGGGAAGGCCAATTAAATGCCGAATGTTTGGAAATTAGTCATTTGCCAAAAATCCCCTTTGTGTGCAGTCCTTATCTTCGAAAAAGAGTGGTCCAATTTGGGATGTAATTGTACACCCAGCAGAACCCCTATGATGTGAGTTCGATGAAGTATTTCATCTGCTCGAGAAGAAGTCCACATAGAATCAAATTGGAAATTGAAAAGCGGGGAATAAATTAGTTTGTCAGTTATAAAAAAGGTCGTAACATATTGAACAGGAAATATCTTGAAACTTTCAAATATAAAAGCTGTACAACACAGACATTTCTTCATTGGTAGGGCAGGAGAATAGGTAGGAAAAAATCAGAGCAAGAAGAAAGTAAAACTGGGATGTAATGATTTTACATATAATTTAGATAAGGAAACACGTCTAAGGAGCACAATCATGTTCTTCAGCCAAGGGCCACAGAAAAATTGTAAATGTAAAATTAATGTAAAACTGTTATTAATGATCATGTTTCACCATAGAAATTTGACGTAGAAAAATATGAAAACGGTAATAAAATTCAATAAAACTTGACGGTTTTAATGTAAACTTTTCTAGCTTGCATTACAAATATGACTTGGTTGGTCTTATGAAAACACTCATACATGTAAATATCTTGACATACATTTATAAGAAACAATACTTAAAAAAGTCCATCCTCAGAATCTTAATTGAAGAACAATAATTGAAAACAGCTGAAATCACAAAGAATCCTAGTAGAATTTAACTGGGATAATATTGTTTTGTTTTGTTTCAACAGAGCCACAGAAAATGGCAATTAAAAACTTATAATTAAATTATTTAAAAAAGTGTGATAACCTAAAAAGAAATGGGGACTAGACAAGAAAATTTGACTAAAATGTAGTACCAAATTATTAAGTATTTTAAATTCAAGAAAAGTTGCCAATTTATGTTCAAATCTGAATAAATTAAATCTATAAATGGGTTAAACAGCTATTATTATTGACCTGTTGATTTGGAAAATTAATATTTTTTTAAATAGTTTACTCTGAAAATAGAACTGATATTAAATCTTTTTTTATTTACAGCCGCCTCAATGTGATTTGAAATGAAACGCCTGCGCGTGGACGAAACAGTGCAAGAAGGTGGACCGTCCTTAGCGGGCAATCTGTATCGTCAAACGTTGCCTAACACAACTCCGACAATTTCGTACTCCGGAACCGGCGGCGTAAAGGTCGTCGGTGAAGGAATGCAGTCCAGTTTATACACATCAACACCACCAGTAAGTTACGGCGCTATGCCATCGGCGGCAGCTCCCCACTCGGGAAAACCTCAAGCCATTCAACCCCTTTCTGTGGGAGGCCACGCACAAATGCGCGTGAAGGACGCTTCACCTCCAACCGCTCCACCTCAAGGTCCTCAGCAGCAGCAGTCGCCCGGCTTTCAAAGATTGAAGGTGGAAGATGCCTTATCATATTTGGATTTGGTTAAATTCAAGTTTGGTGACAAGCCTCAAGTTTACAATGACTTTTTGGACATTATGAAAGAATTCAAAAGCCAATCAATTGATACACCCGGCGTTATTCAGAGGGTATCAAATTTGTTTAATGGTTTTCCCGATCTGATTGTCGGGTTTAATACCTTTTTACCCCCGGGTTATAAAATTGAAGTGCAGAAGAATGATCGTGGTTATGCTTTTCAAGTTTCAGTGAGTGTTCCAAGTCCGACGGGTACGATGGTATCTGAAGCAACGCAAAAGCAGTCGATGATTTTGACTGGATCAGGTACCATTATCCAAAGTAACATGCCTTCGTTAGGTCAGCCTTCGGGTTTACCACAATCACAACCATTGTCACTGTCATCACAGCTTTCTTCCATTCAACCTCAAGCTCCTTCATCTAACCCTGTACTCCACCATTCCTCTGGCTACACTTCTACGTCTAGTATTCACAACAATACGAACGCACATGCTCTACAATTGTCTGCTGCACAAGCAGCTGTTAGTCAAGCTCTACTGGGTCATCCTACTGAAGCACCACAAAATCAACCTGTCGAATTCAATCAAGCCATAAACTACGTGAATAAAATTAAGGTATGTTTACTTTATTATTTTACTTTTTATGTCATAAATTTATGACACTAGTTGTTTTTCCTTTTTTATTGTGTATTATGAATCATTCTACACATTTAAGCACATCAAATAATATGCAGATACTGTAGTAAAGAAAATGGAAAGATTAGTTATCCTCAAAGCTCTTCCCGTCATATTTTCCCCTTACGATTAATGCTACAAAGTTTAGAAATTAGATTGTTTATTAAAATTGAAATTTTCTCTCATATTTCTTGATCCTTTAGCAACATTTATTGCTTTAATATAAATATTTAAAGTAGTTTTTTTATATCCATCTTTATTTTATTATGTTCTCAGATAATTTTGACATAACATCAGCCACTATAATATGAAAACATTTGTTAAATATATTGCTTATTTCATAAAACAATTTTTGAAGGACTAGGTTAACAGTTTTGTAGGGACCTACATCATTTATCAACACTTTCTTAAAAAGTATTTTAGGTTTTGCTTTCACAATTATTTACACTTTTGTAGATACTAAATCTTACAAAATGTATATAAATATAAATACAGATAAGGATATTTATGAAAAGATGTTTATTTACTTATTACATTAACATATTCTGACCATGCTTAACATATATTTTAAATGGATACTATTAAGCTCATATGTAGGTTTTATCTTCTGTAATGTTACAATTTATTGGGTTGCTGTAGTAGATTCTTGATGCATCTTTTTTTTTTGTATTTGCATTTAAAAGTAGTTTTCCACAAATATGTCGTTGTAAACACATATCTCAATATGTTTTCTAGTACTCGTCCGCTGAGATTCAATATCATATTAATACTGCATATAAAAATTTCTGTCATGGTTTAAACATTCTATTTCTAATTATTTAATTTTTGTACCAATTATCTTGAAAGTTTTATTAGTGACTCTTTTTCAAAAACTACGGGTTTACATATTTTCTGAGAACATGTTTATATACAGGGTGTCACATTAGTGCGATATTCTTCGATATCTCCATTGTTATGCAAAATACAAAAAATATTGTAAGACGAAAGTTGTTTGGATTTATGGTCTCTACTACGTAAAATTATTTTCATTTATACGGAGTGTTTCGTTTGTGCGCAACCACATACAACTTTGCAATTTT
>JAFFZR010012067.1:0-12208 GCA_018397195.1 Lethrus apterus | reverse complement strand
TGCAAAGTTGTATGTGGTTGCGCACAAACGAAACACTCCGTATAAATGAAAATAATTTTACGTAGTAGAGACCATAAATCCAAACAACTTTCGTCTTACAATATTTTTTGTATTTTGCATAACAATGGAGATATCGAAGAATATCGCACTAATGTGACACCCTGTATAATTTTGGATCTATAAATATATTTTGACTAAATAACTAAAAATAAGTCCTTGAAAAATACTCAAACTAAAGACTTGTTTTTAATTAAAAATTGCATTTTTCCTGCCTTAATGGTTTTTTTTGTACTTATTTCATTTTGCGAACTAACATAATAGGTATGCTATTTATCAAAATGTCTTACTGTATTCTATAAAACTCCACCATCTTACAGTAGTTGACAATTATGTATTTTTGTTTTATGAAATTAATAATTTAATTACAAAGTATTTTTATTTCTAGAATCGTTTTCAAGGACAACCCGAAAAATACAAACGATTTTTAGAGATACTGCACACTTATCAAAAAGAACAACGTACATTGAAAGAATCATCACAGGGCCAAGGTGGGGGTAAACATTTAACTGAACAGGAAGTTTACAGCCAAGTGGCTAAACTGTTCGAACATCAAGATGATCTTCTTTTCGAATTTGGCAAATTTCTTCCAGATGCAACTGGTCATATTAAATCTCAACAACTCGCCGAACATCCAAAGAGTGTTGTTAAGAAACATGTAATGGACAGCCACATTCCTCACAAGCCCAGTCATATTTCGAGCCAAGTGAAAAGATCCCCTCCTTATACCAGTTTACTGAGTAGAGAGGCCCCACCTCCGAAAAAACACAAATTGTCCACTTCATGCAGAGATGTTACGCTTGCCGAAGCTGGAAAATATGGTACATTGAACGATTATGCTTTCTTTGATAAGGTAATTTAGTTATTAAACTTATAAGTTATTACTTAAGTTACATTTTTTGTTAGGTAAGAAAGGCGGTAAGGTCACAAGAAGTTTATCACAACTTTCTTAGATGCTTGACTTTATTTAATCAGGAAATTGTTTCTAAAAGTGAATTGGTTCAATTAGTAACACCATTCTTGACAAAGTTTCCTGAATTAATGAGATGGTTTAGAGAGTTTCTTGGTCAGAATGATGTTGAGGCTGTTCCATTTAATGTAACTCGTATAGAACGACCACAAGGTGACCATGCCTTGGATATTGATTATTCAACTGCAAAACGATTAGGAACAAGCTATTGTGTTATTCCTCCATCACAGGAAGGTTTGCGTTTTTCTGGACGAACACAGTTGTGTCACGAAGTATTAAATAATCAGTGGGTGTCATTTCCTTCATGGGCAGAAGATAATTCCTTCGTTGGGAGTCGTAAAAATCAATATGAAGAGTATATGTATAGATGTGAAGATGAACGATTTGAATTGGACGTTGTAATAGAGACAAATGCATCTACTATAAGAGTGTTGGAAGGTGTTGCTAAAAAATTGAATCGTATGAATCCTGATGATGTAGCTAGATATCGATTGGATGATTGTTTGGGAGGTTCATCACCAGTTCTACACCAGCGCGCATTAAAACGCATTTATGGTGATAAAGCGCAAGATATAATTGATGGACTGAAGAGAAATCCATCCATAGCAGTTCCGGTGGTTTTGAGAAGATTGAAAGCTAAAGAAGAAGAATGGAGAGAATCACAAAAAGGATTCAACAAAATTTGGAGGGAACAAAATGAGAAGTATTACCTTAAGAGCCTTGATTATCAAGGTATTAATTTCAAACAGAATGATGTTAAAGCACTGAGATCTAAAAGTTTATTTAATGAACTTGAAACGTTATTTGAAGAGGTAAAAATATAAACTTTTTTGTCTGTAATTATTAATTAATTTAATATTTTAGAGAAATGAACAAAATGAGGAAAATTCTGGAAAACCAATTGTAGGGCCGCATCTAGTTTTCCATTATCGTGATAAAACGATATTAGATGATGCTGCTAATCTACTTATTCATCATGTAAAGAGGCAGACTGGCATACAGAAAGGAGAGAAAAGACGAATTAAACACATCTTAAGACAATTTGTACCAGATTTGTTCTTCCATCCTCGACAGCAACTAAGTGATGATGAAAGAGATGATGATGGTATGTGTTTCATTAAGTTTTATAATTTTATTAACCTTTTAACATTTATTAACAGATGAAAAAGAAGATGGTGATGAGAGTCCACGTAGTAATTCAAATGATGGAAAAGAAAAAGGAACTAGTCCTGGTAAATCACCAGGTGGAGCTGAAGTTGATTCAGGATATTCGGAAGATATTAAAGAAGAATTTTTACCATTGCATGCCCAAGCCACAGATCCAGTGAGTTTATTACCTTTTTTTTTGTATTATGCATCATTTGATCTAAGCCAACTCTGGTTTTTATAGAGTTTGTATAAGACCTGATGCTACATAATTGCAAGTTAGAGTGAAGTTTTGATTTGTTCTACTTCATCATCACTTCTCATTGTCTTGCAACAAAAATATTAAAAACTTAGATTTTTTTAAAATTTGTTATTGAACAATCAGTATTGGCTATCTTTGGAATGTATAAGTAAGTAATAAACTTAACATTTTTTCTCTTTTATAGGATGAAGCATACACTTTATTTATGGCGAGTAACAACTGGTATTTGTTTTTGAGGTTGCACGTTATTCTTTGTGAAAGGTTGGCAAAAATTTATGAGAGGGCTGTAGCTATAGCAGATGAAGAAATGAAACAGCGAAATAATAGAAAAGAAAGTACAGCAGTTGCTTTGAGACTGAAACCCAAACCTCAAATAGAAGTAGAAGATTATTATCCTGCTTTTCTGGATATGGTAAAGAATTTATTGGATGGCAACATGGAATCTTCCACGTATGAAGACACATTAAGAGAAATGTTTGGTATTCATGCATACATAGCTTTCACACTTGATAAAGTCGTTTCTTATGCTGTTAGACAACTACAACATTGTGTAACTGAAAGAACAGCAATAACTTGTACAGAAATGTTTCAAAAGGAACAAAAACGAGGTGGTGCAGGTGGACCATGTGCATCGGCACATCGTAGGTTACACTATGAAATTAGCTATCAACGTGCTATAGAAAAAGCTGTACATGATGAAAATTGCTTTAAAATATACATTTATAAGAAAGACTGTCGTGTTACAATAGAAATGATTGATACAGATCCGGATGAATCAAAAAAACTGGAAGATGCAAAAAAGTGGAGCTGCTACAAAGAGAACTACACGCACTGCACAAACATTGATTTAAAGCAGCATTTGCCACTATATTTGGACCGGAATCTCAGAAAGTACAAGAGAAAAAGTTTGCGACGGAACAGTGCAAATTGTAATGACAATGCTATTAAACGAGAACCTAGTGATGATGGTACAGATGACAAGCGGTTAGAAAATAACAAACGTGAGTGTGAAAAAAGTGAGAGGAGGCTTGATCCACTGGAAGAATTGGAAAGAAAATTAAACGAGAGAAACCCTCCAGAAAGAAGTCAATCTGATCATTCTAGTTATGATGTGTCGGATGACGCACAGTGTAGGTTTAATATAATGGACTCGAAAATTATGTTTACTGCAAATAAAGATAGTTTCCTTTACAAACGTGGTGCCTTCACAAAAGCCAGACGAGTAAGTTTTTTATGAATTATACAATATTAAATTAAGTAAGAATTTGAAAAAACACTTGCATGCCCAGCATCTTTAAATATAGTGATTTATTTAATTATTTCTTTTTTAATTATTAATATTTTATTTTTTTCAAATGGTGGAACAGACTATTGTTGAAATTGTTGCCAATATGCTTGTGTTTATTTAACAAGTAAAATGTAGTATAAAGTTCATATATGTGTACAATAAAACATGAATTTTCTAACAGAACATAATAAAAACCTCTTATTCAGCAGATCAGGATATAACGTAAACTTCTCTCAGTTTAATTTGCAACATTTTATTATGTTGATACTTAAAAGTTTCAAAACTGTTCCAAGTTGTAAAAAGGTATTTTTAACATATTTTGTTTCAGACCCATCCTTCTGTAACGAAACGTTTAGCTGCACAATTCCACTTATGGTTGAAGAAGTGGGTGAACTTAAATGTTAGTGATATACAACATAAACAGTGTACGGACTGGTTAATGGGACGTGGTGATAATGTTATTCCGAATAGGACGAGGATTCACACAAACAATGACGTAACTCGAACACCATATACGGTTTATAATAGATATCGCGTTGAAAGGTTAAAAGATGATTCCACGTGAGAAATGTAAAGCTGGACATAAAAAAGTAAACTATTTAAGTGCGGTTAAGTGTGAAGTTCCTGTGATGGAATTGAAAATGATACTTTGTGGGATTATTTTTTATTAAATTGTCGTGATTAAGATCTCTTCAAAGTTTACACATTCTTAAAATCTCATTTCTTTTTTAAAAATTGTTATTATTGTCAAATAAGAGGAACAGATGTGCGTTTTATATTTATATTTTTTAATATTTGTGTATTGTTTTAAACTTGATAGTTTTTCTCTTTTTTTTAATAATGTTATTTAATAATTTATTTGGATATGCTTTCTTGAAAGTGTGTTGTACTTTTTTTATATTGCCGAAGTGATAATATTCATTTTTTAAAAAAGATTAAGTTAAGAACCAAAATAGTTGTAATAATTGTTTTCTTTTGTACAGTTATTATTTTAAATATAAGTTTTCTTGTGCGTACACCAATAGACGGCATCTACATTTCAGTTTAGAAAATTAAAAAAATGTGCAATATAATTTTCTATACTGAAATGGGGACCTCTTAAGTTTGTTAATTACTTAGTTCTTAACTGACTGGCGACGTTTTTATTTATAGTACAAAAGTTAGTTTATATTTTGTATTGCTTTAATTTTTTCTTTTTCTTTTTATTTGATTAATTTATTTGCAAAATTTTATTTTGAAATTTATTTTTGTTTCAAATTTTAATGTTGACATATCGTTTTTCATTTACCATCTAATATAATTATATATTGTAAATATAGACCCTTTTATGCCTATTTTACAAAAATGTCTGCTTAACATTTTTTTCTTGTGAAATAGCCAAAACGGCATTAAGTTGGTGTTTATTAATTATAGAATAAAAAGTACTCAAAAATAATACATAATTTTCAAAATTAATATTGAGCTTCCAAAATGTTGGACATACATTTTTGTAAAAATAAATAGACGCAATATATTTTATAAACTCAGGCACTCAAAATTACTATTAGGTAACTAGATAAAGTACAAAATATATTTTTATATTAAATAGAAATTAAAAATATATTGTGTTGCAGATATGTCAGCATTTGTATCGATGAAAACAACAATGTAAATAAAGATATTCCAATGTGAAAATAACCAAACAGTTTGCTCTCTTTGTATTTGAAATAAAATGCATTCCATTTTTTACTTCATTCGACTTCATCATATACGGTAAAATTTGGTTATTTTCTCATGCTTTTCACTCACTTTTAAATGTTGTAATATAGTAGATTTATCTGTACATTTTTGTTGAAGGTGGGTGAAAATTGTTCAGATTTTTAAAAACACATTTAAAATGAAACCTGTACACTGTAAATATCATTTATAAACATGATTCTTACATATTTTGTGTTTTATTTTAAACCTGTAATTCAAATTTGTTTCAGATTTATTCCACAAGAAATAAGAATTGGAGATACTAATTATCAGAATTATGAAGAAACATTGAGAATTTTTTATGCAAAGTGGATCTAGGAAAAAATATTTTCGCAACTTTTTGTAATTTGCAAGGATTGTATTTATATTCATTCCATTTGATCAAAAATGTCCCATTCTTATGATAAAAGCATACCAACAATAATTAGCATATTTGTGTTTGGTAACGAAGTGCATATATTAAAAACTATTAAATGTTCTAAATTGTATTGACATTACAGGAGAAAATTGTACTTACAAAACCAATATAGAATTGTTTATAAACTTAAAAATTACCTTTAAATTGTATTTGGAACTGTGAGTACTTCTACACCATCATCTGTGATGAGAACAGTATGTTCAAACTGTGCCGTCCTGGAATTATCAACTGTAACAGCTGTCCATCCATCTTCCAAAATTTCTATTTCCTCGCTGCCTTGTGCCAAAACAGGTTCAATTGTAAACGTCATGCCTGTATTCATTTGGCCTGGATAATTATTAGCTGAAAATGTAACGATGTGCAGATATATTATCTAATGATTAATTCTTACCAAAATGTAAAATTTCAGGTGGTCCATGAAAGTAACTACCTATACCATGTCCAGTAAAACAGGGGACTACTGTATATCCCAACTTATTAGCTTTCCTATTTATAACTAAACCAATATCTTTAAAATTTTGTCCTGGTTTACAAATAGAGATAGCTTCATTTAAACAAGCTTCTGTTGCTTGAACCAAATTCCGCCCAAAACCATCTACGTTACCAACTAAAAATGTTTTTGAACAATCACCATGATAACCATTATAAAAAACCTAGAAATTAAGGACGAATTACAGGTCGTTATATAACAAAAACTCACCGTTATATCAACGTTAATGATATCACCATTCTTTAAAGGTCTGTCGTCAGGTATGCCATGGCAAGCAACGTTATTTACAGATGTACATACTGATTTAGGAAATTTTTTATAATTTAACGGTGATGGATAAGCCCCATTTTCTATTGATAAATTATGAACGAAATTATCTATATCATCAGTGGTTTTTCCTACCTAACATTAAATTAGAATTTCAAGTTTATCTTCAGTTATACTTACTTGAATAAATTGTTCAACTTTATGTAAAATTGTGGCAGCCAATCTACAACTAGCTTTCATTTTTGTAATTTGTTCTTTAGTTTTTATTTCTGGTATATTGGGAGATAAAGGTGGTTCACCAGTTATATAATAACTTGGATTGCTTATGATTTTCGGTACACTTTTCATTGGAGAAATGTTTGCAGGTTCGACTATTTCATAGTTTCCAAAGTGTATTCTAAATATTAAATTTTATACACTTCTAACAACATATGTAAAATAACTTACTTGTTCTTCGTCCAAAATCTTCTAAAATTAGATAAATGAGAAAGAATTTTCATAGCGAAAAAATAAAATTTCTGTAAGAATTTGTTGGTTGTAGTTTGAAGAATTTAAGCCATTGATGATAAACTCATATATCGAAACAAGGAAGTTTAAAAGCTGTTTTAACGATGTGGGTAACGGTACAATTTTTTAAATTGTACACTAGCCGCTATAACTCGCAGTGTTGTTGCCAACTACTCTACAAAAAAAAAAGAAAAATGACCACAGGAAGTCTTACATAAACACACACGTTTATATTATTTATAAATTACCATCGTATATAAATCTTGTAATATATTCTTACGTGTTTAAATAAAATTAGAAATAACTGCTAAGGAATGCACTTGGCTGCATGTGATGGCGCCTATTTGACGGGTTAACAAGCAACCGTAGAGTGCGAAACATTAGTGTGTAGTCACGAAAGTAACTAAACGTAGTAATTTAAGCATCTAATTATGGACAAGTACATAGTATAAAAATCATATAATTTTAATTAATTGTTTAAATTATAGTGATAATATATTTCATCAAAATACTCGTAGAATATTAAATTTATAACAAAATTTGGAACACAATATTTGTACTCTATCTATTGTTTTCTTTACTCTGAGGGTGGCACTGACACTGACAATTTTTTCATCACGTGATCTGCAATAGGCGGCGACAAAATTGTTCAGATAAAAAAATCTCTCGAGCAGAGATGTCTACATTTACTGATGTTGCGGATTGTATTCAGAACGCAGTGCAAAAGACAGACTGTATGTGATATGAGTGATATCCTCATCTGTTCGTCTAATCATCACACACTCATTAAAAATTAAAATATTGTATTAGTGTAGTGTGTGTCTCTGCTAAAAACACTTCGGTTAGTAAATAACAAATCATTATTATTGCGTGTTTAAATTGATAGTAAACATCTATTGGACGTTGGATGTTGTATCAATAAATTTAAAAAAAAAACGCCTTCTGTAATTAATTTTAGATCGATATTTAAACCAAGTTTAGTTGAATTTAAATTCAAATATATTTATACATAATTTATCTTGTTACTCAATACAATAATTGTTTAGTTATTATTTCATAAATGATATTTATTTAATTTATACTACTTATTGTTTTAGAAGACATGGAATAAGTGTTCTTATTGAAAATGATCACGTTAACAATATTCACTGTTTTTATTTATGGAGTATGTGCAGCTTATGCAGCTTACGAGAATTATGATACACCAAACGTTGGCATAAGATTGTGTGCCCAGAATCTGGGTTCAATAGCTCATACGGGGGATGATGGTTTATATGATTCGGTTAATTTTTCGATTGAATCAGTACAGAAATGTGAACGAGAAACGAATCATTGTTATGCTTTGTGGCAGGAAGATCCTGTCAATGGAACTATTACAATCATGGGTCAAGGTATGTAGTGTTTTGTTTAATATTTAATTACAAATTGGTGTTTTTTTGTCAAATCTAATTTTTATTATTAATCATTATTAACATTTTTGACAAGTTTGTTGATGTTAAATAATAATAATAATAATAATAAGAATCTTGTAATTGGGAGTTTCTCATAATGTCCTACACATCATCACTGTTGTCCTTTAATTACTCTTATAATTGAATTGTCATCTCTCTAAGATTTGGTTTATGTCCTCCCTAATTTCTGGTTTTCGTAATTTATCACTTTATCAAATCTGTAGTTCAACAATTCTCCTCAGCAATTTTTGGCCACTATTCTTAATAATCTCTATACAGGGTGTCACATTAGTGCGATATTCTTCGATATCTCCGTTGTTATGCAAAACACAAAAAATGTTTTAAGACAAAAGTTTTTTGAATTTATGTTCTCCACCATCTAAAATTATTTTCAGTTATACTGAGTGTTTCGTTTGTGCGCAACCACGAACAACTTTAAAATTTTAAATGGAACACCCTATATATTATTACATTTTTGAATTCTAATATAAGTTTGTATATGATAATATTTGTCTATGTCTATTCGTTTTTAAGATATTTCCATTTATTCAGAAATTTTGACAGCTGATGATCTTCGGCAAAACGCCTATAGTTTATGCAACGCTAGATCTTTAGTGATAATGGTAAAAGCATTAGAAATTCGACATGTAACACAACATACTTAATCTTCTTCTTTTTGAAACAATTGAAATGCGAAAAACTTATTTTTTTTTTTTAATGGAAGCGCTATATTTTTATGCATTTGTCGGAAGCAAAATTTAATTGTCTATTAATTTGAATAAGCAACATATGTAGTTAAAATTAAATTTAATTTTCGAGATATTGATGTATTTTTTAATTTTCGTACATTGTCATCCCGAACACAAACATTGCGCACAAACAGAACACTCCATATAACTGAAAATAATTTTAGGTGGCGGAGACCATAAATTCAATTTTCTAAATTAAACGTTATTAATGTAAAGTACAAATAAATAACTAAACATATAAATTTATAAATTATTTTTTTCATTTACCATTTTTTCTGCTTCACATTTCTTGTTCTTGTGGTAATCGTGTTCAAAATTCGGCTTTTCCTTTCTTTTCCTTGTCTTTTGTTGAGTATGTTCATTATCATTATACTTACCCTCCTGTATATACAGGGTCATTCACGAAACTGGTTCGTTAGAACTTTTCCGTGTTCCAGAAATATATCAACTCTAATAACTTGGAATCATAAGCTACACCAACTGATCTCTTATTCTAAATTATTGGTGCTTTCGTATCACTTCCGGTTGTACTGTATATTACTGCATTTTTAAATGCGCTTAGTAATTCTACATCGATTGTTATAAGGCATACAACCCATTTTTTCTAATAGTTTTTGAGTTATAAGCAGTTTTCTAAATAATTCCCCTAAGAATGCCGTTTATGCCTTGTTTAGTGATCTTAGCCAGCTTTGGATGCCATTATAATTAAGTATTATGATTGTCTTTTGTTTGACATTAGTATAAAGACATAATGGCTGGTGTAGTAAATAATTACACAAATAACGATATTTTAAATTTATTTTACATACATGGAGAATATGAGAAGGTAGTGGATAGAACATGTCGTACTTTTAACGAAAGATATCCAAATTTGCCAACAATGACGAAGAAAAAATTGTTGTAATTAAATTTTCTGCTTTTCAGAAAGGCTGCTAATTGCAGAAACGCAGAAAATTTGATTCCGGTTTTCTAAATTTTTCCTTCGTCATTGCTGGCAAATATGGATATCTTTCGTTTAAAGTACGATATGGTCAATCCACTACTCTCCCACATTCTCCATGTATGTAAAATAAATTTAAAATATCGTTATTTGTGTAATTATTTACTACACCAGTCATTATGTCTTTATACTAATGTCAAACAAAAGACAAGTGTCAAAGCAGACAAGATGGTCAACAGAAGTCCTCATAAGAAGTTAATAAAACAGTCAGTGTATAAAAAGACTTTTATTTATAGAATATGATACATTATTACCTTAAGATTCAGTTACAGTATGTTCTTTTTCATAAAAATATTGATTTATACAATAAAAATATATCAACAAAACTTCAAACAATCATCATACTTTTAGTTTGATGCAGTCTTATATAATTTATTGATTTTTGCAATAAAAAGACCGTGCGACGTATACAACAAATTATAATAATAATTAGATATAGGTATTATTAGCTGGTGGTGTTCAGATATGCCCATTAAAATATGTTACTAAAGCTTACAAGTAGAAGTAAAAATTAGAGATGTCAACAGGCAAAAATTGGTATTTTAAAGATTTTTCTTCTTGGAATTATTGTTATAGCTGTAGACATTTATGAAAGTGTAGTATAAGAGACACTTTTGTTAATTTAACGCAATATTTAATTTGACGTCTCTAAGAAGAGAAATTGTGGAAATCAGCCATATATTTAACGAATCGTAAGCTATTGTAACAACAGAAAAATTGGAAATATCGGTACAATGAAACGTCACTACGGGAGTGTTGACAACTCTGAAAATAATCTGTTTGCTAAAAATTTAGAAAATATTTATTACAAAATGAATAGATGCCAAATTTTTCAGCTTCCATTTTTTGATTACGGTTATGCAATAATAAAATTACAGTACATATTATTATATTTAATGAGTATAAAAATCACAAAATTTCTTATGGTATGAATACCTATAAAAAAAACCGCAGAACACAATAGTTATTGTATGATTTATACTGTAAAAATATTTACACGTTATTATTATTGTTTTATGTTTTATTAATATAAATGTGTAGGAATTGACAAACAAAGAAAAGTAAGTAAACGGTTGTCCCATTACTCTTTAAGTTCTTCAAACTAAATAGGAAAATAAAACAAAAAACACAGCTTGACATCTTTGTTATGGTGTTGCCAAATTAAGTGAAAATGGAACCACTTTCCAAAGTACCTACGCCATTGAATGGTTTAAATTTTAATTACGTTTTGTATCTTAAAATATATTATCTTACACTCACACACAGATGTAAGACAGATATTTTAGCCCTAAAAGAAACAAAACAAAATAAATAAAATATTCTCAAAAAGTATGTAAAAAGGTACATTATTTACATACTTTTTGAGAATCGTATAATTGCCGAAAGAGCTGTAAGGTTAATCTTAATATATCTGTGAAATTTTAACCAAGTCTTTCATTTACTTTTAGCGATATAATGTTCCACCAAGTGCTAAGCGACGAATTTGTTTAAAAGAACAAGGTATAAACGAAATAGGTTGCTACATAGTGGAAGTGATAACAGCTACTTAGGTATGGGTTTGCCAGCCAATAAAAATATAAAACGTCAAATCATGGATGCCTGCCCAAGTTCAGAGAGACTATGTAACTTAAATTTGAAAAATAGGTACAGGAAAATAAATAATAATATGCATGCTCCAGTGAGGACAAACAAGAAGAAATCAAGGAATAATTCAAAGAAGCATATCGAAAAATACGAATTTATAAAATGGCTTACTGCAAAAGTGGATAGAGAAGCTATACAGTGCGATTCTAAAGTAATGTTGGTGTTGTTAAAAATTCAATTCCGCTTCCAGTTTGGCCGGAAGCGCCTTTATGTGTTCCTTAG